>BTPG01000005.1:12314682-12329682 GCA_036245525.1 Semisulcospira habei
CTCTCTCTCTCTCTCTCTCTCTCTCTCTCTCTCTCTCTCTCTCTCTCTCTCTCTCTCTGCGCCACCGAGGATACACTGTCCAGCCTACTTTTTCACACCTCCACTGGGAATGTGTATTTATTCTATGCATCTGGAACTAAATTCTGGAAGTGCACTGTGTGCATGTGTGCAATAGACATGGATTTCTATTTTTGTGTTGAATTATCCTGAACGATCGTTGTGAGCACTTGAAAAGCTATTTTTGTTCCTCGACGATCGTTAACCTAACCTAACCTTGAGTGCATCACTGCACCAAGTGTGTTTTCGGATTCCTGGAATACTAGTTGTGCGTGTTTTTATTAGTGCTTGCTTGCTTGGAAAAACTCACGTTCCTTCAGGAACAGTACTTTCGAGTTGGTCGGTGATCCTCACAATACCGTTTTTCCGCGGCATTCGTCTCTGTCCAACATCGGAGTACTGAAACGGGTCTGTTGGGTTTCCTAAGAAGTACCCAACGGAGAAAGAAACACGCTTAGAAAAGACGGGTACAACACAATTTATTAATATTTCGGGTAAATACCCTTTGTCAAAATAGACAAACAAACAAACATAGAGATTAGCCGCTACTTATCTTCAATGGCAGAAGGAATGTGGCAACACATTCCTTCTGCCATTGAAGATAAGTAGCGGCTAATCTCTATGTTTGTTTGTTTGTCTATTTTGACAAAGGGTATTTACCCGAAATATTAATAAATTGTGTTGTACCCGTCTTTTCTAAGCGTGTTTCTTTCTCCGTTGGGTACTTCTTTGCATATTACACGCTTGGCAGTCACCTTTTTGGTCTGGATTGTTGGGTTTCCTGACTTGACTTTTGTGAGTTCAGTGATTCTTCTGACTTAGCACTGCTTTTTCCAGGTGAGCGTGTAATTTTTATCTAAAAACAAATTTGTCCACAACTGAAAGTTACTTTTGGAATTGAAAACATTGATTCAATGATTGTGTACATTTGCGTCACGCGTTCTTTGAACTAGAGCGGCTGACGCGTCATATGGAACTAGAGTACCAAGCGCGTCACTTGGAACATGAGCGCTGACGTCGATCAATTACCTCAGTCCCGCTCGCAAGTGTCTTTCCCTAATAAAAGCTCTATCCCTATCACGCACTGGTATCATGCTGGCATATAACTAATTCCTTGCACTGTGGTGACCTTTCTGCAGTGCACTAACAGCTCCTTGTAAATAAATCCAGTGTGTGACTATCTTGTGTGTTCGTGTTAACAAGATGGCGGACTAGATAACTCCAGTGAAGGACACTAAACTAAAGCCATGCCCCCGCACACGAGATCTATCAAAGCCAAATACTCCATTGCCTTGGAAAAAAGTTAAGAAAACTAAAGACTGGCATCACTATCACTTTTGATACAAACGGGTCTTCACTTGCCGGTGTGGAGGCATGCTTTAAGAGAACGATACCAGTTTGCATACAAACCCCCTGAGCTTTCCTCTACATGGGCTGACCACCAAAAGGACCACGCACAGACGCTCTCCCTCACCCATCCCCTGGCCACTGACCTTCCTCCTGAACTTTTTAAATCAGTGCTTGATCTCTCGCTTGATGGAAATAACCTATTAAAAATCTCCATCTACTATACCACGGGCACAATTCTAGTCCAGGGGAAGGCGTGTGTGGACTGGGTGCAAGAGGAATTCGGCAAACTGAGGTCAGTCGTGAACCTCCTCCTCCCCAGCTATAGCATGTCTGGTAAACCTCCTGATCAACGGGCCCTGCCACCATGCGCCACTATGTGCTCACAGCTCCCTAAAGCTGACGATACTGACACGCTCGGTGTAGGTCTCGAGCAGGTAGCAGGAAGTACTAATATCGACCAGGACCACGACAGCGCCAATGATATGGCTGCCAGTGCAGTTTCAAACAACGCGACTGGCAGTGCCGAGGTTGCTTCAGCCGGCATTGACCGCAGTGGCTGTACCTGTGACGCCACCCCTTCGGTGGCCAGTGACCAGTGTGACAGCCCGGGCGGTTGCCCCCCTCTCGCAGACACCTGTTCTGCCTTGCAACCGTCTACTTCCATGCTCCAAGCTGACACGGCCAAGAAGCTGGCGGAACTCGGCCGTGTTGTTGATGGTCTCGGTGCTGCGATCGGCTCTCAACACGACACAGCCATGTGTGCAGTGTATGACTTACAGAAAGAGGTGCGTGAGCTGGTCCGGATTGAGATTCGTGACATCAAGGCCGAGTTCCACCAGCAGCTTGAACAACTTCATGTCGTGTCAAGTCACTGGAAGCTGAAAACAAGAAACTCAAGTCTCAGCTTGGTGACCACAACAAAATGTTTACTTCACTGCGCATCACTTCCCAGCCCTCCAAGAAGCAGATGACAGATGCACATGTGGACGCCACTCTGTTGTCAACCAAGCCTGGCCCATCCCTGACCTCCTCTCAGCCCCGACAGGCCGTTCCCACTGACCAATCTCCGCCTGCCATCAACCTAGCCAAGACTCCCTCCGTTGGTATGGCTTCCCCGTTATCCATTGAAAGCTCAGGTCTCACTCCCTCCACTCCCTCGCCGACCCAGCCAGCGCACAACACTGACCGAGCCTCATACCGTGACGTTTTAGTCGCCGCCGTGCCTGTGTCCAATCGCTTTGCTGCCCTCTCTGTTGACGACTGCACAAACGTCCAGGTAAAAAATATAGGCATGGAATCGCTCAGCAACACGTGCCGCCCCAAGCGTGATCAACATCAGGATCACCCTATCCCCGCTGATGTCTTGACCAAAGAGAGGATTTTGCCTGGGGTCACTGCTGTGCTAATAGGTGATTCAATCTTGCGAGAGGTGGGTAGCAAGATTGTATCACCGACTGTACCTATGCAGAAGATATGCGTGCCGGGCATGTCCATTGCTGAAATGATGGCGTGGCTCGACTCGCAGCCTCCTGCACCGCACATTGTTTTCGCCGTTCTGCATGTCGGGATCAACACATGCAAACGCCGACAAGTGATCAGTGTGGACACCTGGGCCGCCCTCCTCAAACTGGTAAAAATTAAGTTTCCATGCGCCTCCGTCAAAATGTCGTCTGTTTTGCCTGCTTTTGGTCGACACCCCGCCAACAGCGCCATCATTCCATCCAACAGGAACCTGATGGCGGCGTGTGTTCAGGCGAGGGTTCTGTACATTGACAACGTGCCAGTGTTTCTGTCTCGTGGTGGGGCCCCACGTAAGTTGCTCTACAGACAGAATGATAATTTCCATCCAAGCACCGAGGGGGCCTCGCGACTTGCCTTCAACCTTAGCCGGGTCCACAGCTCGTGCATCCCTGCCGTCTATGCGGTCTAGCTCTGCCCACCAGCCTGTGCTGCGGCCAACTATGTGTGACGACCGCCTGCAATACGGACCCCCCATGCCGCCGCCTCTAGGAGGCTTGCACCGTAACGGTCACCTACCCTTAGATTTCAACTGTAAAGTACCCATCCTCCCCACCCCACATTATCCACCCCAGCCACTGACCAATCAGCGTGTTTCCTACCCCGTGGCCCCTTCCCCCAAATTTTCCTGTGATCCTGCCACTTGGAGTGTTGCTTTCCCTGTGCCACCTGTTGCCCCTAGCCATGGCCGGTACGGCTACATCCCCTGTCCAGAGTATCATGGGCGGCACTATGAGACTCTCGTCTGAGTGAATTTCAGTGTGATCCCACACTGTTTGCCTCCCTCGATTCTCATCAGTGGTTCGTCCGGCACAATCAGTGTCGTCTATCGTTCGTCCCTTGACTGAGTGAAGTGACATTCTGAACCCACTCTCGTTGTCTCCCTTGATTCGTTCTGGCGGAGCGACGGAGACAACTTGCGCGGCGTACCATGATGTCTCAATGTCGTATTTATATGTCCACATGGGTTGTCTCCCTCGCTTCTCTACTGTGAATCGACGGAGTCAACCAGTGTGGCGCTCACCTTCCCTCTCATACGGAAAGACAGTCACTCAGTGCAGCACAAACCTTACCTCTCATTAATTATGAAATATGAATCTGACAATCTGGCAAACTGTTTAGTGTCCGACATTGAATATATAGTTTTTTTAATCAAATAGCACTTTGGATTTAATTAGTGACATGAATTTTTTTTTCTGTGAATGGTGACGATTATTATCTTTCTGCATTTTTCTTTTCTTTCAAAAGGGAGGAAATATACTCTTCTTGATATAGCGAAGGAGCCAGTGTGTGTATCGTATATTATACGGTCTCCGATCAGTGACTCATTTATTTCGCTTTTCAGAACGTAACCAACACATTATTTCCCCTACGTGGGATGTGACGCTAAGGAGCCGGTTTAGATATTTGTATATATCGCAGATACGGTATACGTTCAGTGACTCATTCGCCTACAGAACGTAACGACCTATTATTTCCCCTGCGTGGGGTGTGACGTTGTCTGCAGCGAAAGCGATAGACTGAGCTGAGTTTTCAGCACTGTAGTTTCTCCTGGGTTTTGTTTAACTTTGTTAGAGTTCAAAAGTTTTCATTTGTTCTTAATTGACTTTTGTACACATTTTCCCCCCACGTGTTGCTTCATCATGCCTGCCTGTAGCCCACATGTACATCAGTGTTCGCTGACTAAGCATGATTTACGGATAGGGCACCTTAACGTTTATCATTTATACAACAAAGTGCCCGACGCCACTGTTTTACTTTCACAACCCCAACCCTTTCATATATTTGGATTTACTGAGTCTAGACTCAGGGAACATATTAGTAACGCCTCGATCTCCATTCATAACTATGCTGTATTCCGTAGAGATGCATCATCCCCCGGTCATACCGGTATAGCTGTGTACATTCATAACTCTATCCGCCATTACGTTACCCGCCGCATGGATTTAGAGTCTTGTCACGTTGAAAGTTTATTTCTTGAACTGAAATGTGACAAATCTTCCCCCACACTAATTGGATTTATTTATCGCACCCCTTCAGCCACATTTTCATGGTATGATGATTTTGTCACCATGATGGATAAGGTGCAACAACGTCACAACAAAGATATACACCTTCTAGGCGATTTTAATATTGACCTGCTAAAGACTGGTAATGCGGCGTGGAATTGCACCACCTCATTATTTGGCCTGCAGCAGATGGTTCGGTCTCCCACTAGAGTTTCTTTGTCATCCGCCACATTGATTGACCACATCTATACTACTAATGCACCCGCTGTCACAAACGTCCACGTGCCGAATGTAGCCATTAGCGATCACTTTCCTACTTGTTTTAATCTTTCAGTTAAACGTGATAAACCCCAGCACAAACACCACACTACCATCACATACAGGTCTTACACAAAGTTCAACAAAGATGACTTTCTTCATGACCTCTCAATCACGCCCTTTCACCTTATTTATAACACTAATGATCCCAATGAAGCCCTCTCGCTTTGGTACAAGCTATTTCTTTGGGTCCTCGATAAACATGCCCCACTAAGGACTAAACGCGTTTAAACACCCTACCCTTCCGCCTTGGTTGTCAAAGGACATCATTCACGCAATGAAAATAAGAGATGACTTAAAACGACAGAAAAAGTTTGCGGATTTTAAGAAACAACGTAATCTTGTAAAATCCTTAGTTAGAAAAGCACAGAAAACGCTTGCGGAAAAAGTTATCGCAGAGGGTAAAGATACCCGAAGTGTCTGGAATGCAATCAATTTGTTTACAAAGAAGAGGAGTTCCATCAATGCTGCTACCTCTCCAGGCATAACTCCAGACGACTTCAATTCCCACTTTTTAAATATTGCTGAGTCCCTTGTACAGTCTTTTTCCAGTGGCACTGATAGTTACAGTTGTTCTGATAAACTGCGCACACACTGTGAGTCTGCAACAGGTGCGTCATTCTCCATACCTCTTATGACAGTGTTTGAAGTAGGTAAATATATTTCTACTCTAACAAGTAAATCGTGTGGCCTGGATGGAATAAACAACATGGTACTGAAATTGTCCCTTCCATACACAGCTGACACCTTGACATTTATATTCAACCTTTCTATCAAGCAAGGTATTTTTCCAGATGCCATGAAAGATGCTAAAGTTGTCCCCATTCCCAAATGTACAGATCCCAAAAGTCCAAACGATTTCCGTCCTATTTCAGTGTTATCACTATTATCGAAGCCACTAGAAAGACACGTTCATAAGCACCTACTCCAATTCTTGGAGAATCACCGCCTCCTCGTATCTCTTCAGTCTGGTTTTAGACCTAAACACTCATGTCATACTGCCCTCGTTCACATTGTTGACTCTTGGCTCTCATCAATAAACAATTCCAAATTAAATGGTGCAGTTTTTCTGGACCTAACCAAAGCATTTGATTTAGTCGATCACAACATTCTTTTAAAGAAACTTTCAGTATATAAGCTTGATTCGAACTCTATAGCTTTTTTCTCCTCCTACCTCAGTAACCGCCGACAGAAGGTGTACTCAAATGGGCGGTATTCGAAAGAAGGTATAGTGATGCACGGAGTTCCCCAAGGATCTATCCTAGGGCCTCTTTTATTTTCTTTATTCATCAATGATCTACCTCTTTCCATCTCAAATCCTGAGGTTAAATGCGAACTCTTTGCTGACGATTCAACTCTGCATACATCAGACAAACGTGAAACGACGCTAAATTGTATCCTCCAGCAGAGTCTCGATGAAGTGTCAGATTGGTGTGCGCAAAATCGCATGCTAATCAGTACTTCTAAAACCAAAAGCATGTTGATAACAACCCGCCAAAAGCGTCAGCTACATCCTGCCCCTCTGAAACTGTCACTTGGCAATAAACCTATCCAACAAGTATCCAGGCACCGCCTACTGGGAGTTGTAATTGACGACCAGCTGAACTGGTCGCCACATATCGACAGTTTGTGCAAAACCTTGTCCAGGAATGTATTTCTGCTATCTAAACTTAGACATATTCTTAGTACAAAGTGCTGTACATTGTTCTTTCACGCACACATTAAAAGCCACTGTGGACTATGCGTCCTCTTTGTGGGACGAATGCAGTGAACTTCATTTTAAAAAACTAAACTCGCTGTATCGTCGTTCAGTTAAGTTAATTATTCCTAACCCTATTTCCACGGCTGAGAAAATAAAATCCCTTGGCCTGCTTACACTGAAGGAACAACTCAAATTTAACAAATGCGTCCTCATGCACAAAATATTTCATTATCAAGCCCCGGAATATCTGCGCATGATATTTAACTTCAGCCCTCGGCATCACCTACATACGAGGAATGACTTGCTTCACTTACCCCGCCCACGGATAGATCTCTACAAGTCAAGCCTTCTATTTTCTGGTAGTTCTGTCTGGAACTCATTGCGCATTAAACATTAAATCATTTTGCGATAAAATCCATTTTAAACGTGCATTGCACACTCACTTCCAATCAGCGTGACTTCACAGTTTGCCATATAAAAATAATTCTGCTGATAACACGTAAACGTCAAATTTTTTCTCTTTCTCCTTAAATTTGCTACCTGATCATCTATTGTGTTGTCGGTGTCACTATACGCTATTGATGCTGCTGATTCTATGACACTGTCTTAGATGAGTATAATATTACTGCTGTGCACGCGTTTCGTTCTCTTGCTTTTTGCATCGGAGGCAGTTACAAATTCTCCATTGTGTTTTTTTCCCGTAGTTTTTCTTCTTCTTCTTCTTCTTCTTATTATTATTATTATTATTGTTAGTATTTGCATGCTCTGTTTATTTTCCTGTTATGTTGTTTGTTTACAGGACAGCTTGTAAGACAGGCATTGAGTTGCCTAATAGCTTTATCCTGAATAAATAAAGATTCATCATCATCTCTCTCTCTCTCTCTCTCTCTCTCTCTCTCTCCCGCGACCGCCGGAGGAAGCGGTCGACTTTTCCGTTCTCTCCGCTGAACAGTCAAGCAGACGAGATATCAGTTTCATGGATTGTATTGTGTTCTACTATTCTACGTTACTCGGACGTTTTGTTTTCTAATTGCGCACACTACTTTGTGATCTCATTGCATATCTGGATATTTTGTGATTTAATTCAGTGGTGAATTAATCGTGTGGTGTTTTCAAGTTCTTGTGTGTGGTATTTTGGAACTATTTCACATCTTCCATTGTGGTTCATTATACTGGACTGTAACGTGCTGTTTACTGCAACTAATTTCTTTGTCCTGGACTTCAAATGCATACTGCAACGGAGAGTGGACTTGCATACTATCTCACCGTACCGTGTTTATTGTGAGTAAAAAAACATGCTTTTTTCTTAACGTTCCTTCAGCCCGTACGCTATATATTATAGACTAGTCAGACTACACCACTGATACTAAGACTGCTGTCTTTGCCACGAAACTGCTGCCAGATGTGTTTACACAAGGCGGCGCTGTCGGCGGTCACGCCTGACCCGCGCCCGAGTAAACAGTTCCAGCCTTATCTGCCTAGGATCAGCTTGGCAGGTCCGGCATCGTACGTCATCAATCCATGCCAGCTAGAACCCCACACTTGACTTACGCCAACACCCATCCCCACCTCGCCCCCCTGTTCCTGGCACCTCTACCCCACCCACCCTCGTCACGCCCGCCCTCTCCTGCTTACCCACCCTCCATTCCCTCCCCCTCCCCCACCCCCTCCCCGTGTTTCTGGCCCCTCTTCTCCACCCTACCCACCCTCTGCACGCCCTCCCTCTCCTCGGCTTACTCACATTCCATTACCTCACCCACCCCCCCTCCCACTCACACCCATCACTACCCCTGCTCCATTTTCCTGGCGCCTCCTCCCCCCTACCCACGCTCTGCCTCTTGCCTCTGCACGCCCTCCCTCTCCTGCGTAGCCACCCTCCACTGCCCCCCCCCCCACCCCCAACTATAAACCACATTTCGTCAGTGACCCATCCTCGTCTCCCGCCCCACTCTAAATCACATGTCTGTTCCTATCTGAAACCATGACAACTATAGCCATTGTACACCAACCCCCTTCCACTCCCACCATCCCCCGTGACCCAGTACTGAGAGACACCTTAGACAAACTCCAAACAAGATTTGAATGTAAAGGTGCTAATGCCCTCAGCATTCTCAAGACGTGGAGGAATGCCGTGTATGTGAGATACATGCAGCTTCTGCCCAAACACACTGCAGGAGTCCACAATGTGTTATGGGAAGATTTCAACTATGACAATGAAGCTGTCACCCTTGATGGCTACCTCTCTCCCCACACCCTGGTCCCTGATCACCTGGCCAAGACAATAGTTAAGATATATGAAGGGCCGGTACACACAGACGAGAACAAACTTATCGTCATCACCGTGTACTTTAGAAAGAGGCGGACAACCGGTGGCACCTGCATGATTCAGGGGAAGAGAAAGGGTCTGTGGGTGAGATCGGAGTACCGGGCCCTTTGTGATTATGTACAACAGCTCCTGGCCGGTACAGCGGACCCTACAGACAATGTCCCCGTCACCAGCAACCATCTTGCATCTGGCCCTGACGTTACAGAAAGTATCGTCACCTCACCCGCCACCCCTTCCAACTCCTCACGGGGCCTGCTGTTGGCTGTCTCCCTAGCAGACACCCCCATCACGCCTACCCTCTCCACTCCCTCGGACAACAAAGAAGTCTCTCTTCTTGTGCAGCCGGCAGAGTCGTCAATCACAGGGGATTATCAACCGACGCCCCTTCTATCCGACCACTCATCCCCGACTAATCCCATCACCACATCTACTGGCCAGCCACTTCAGAACGCCCGCACTGATTTTTCACTTGTTGCGGCAACAGTTGATGGTGTAATGTCCACTGCCACGCCCCTTCCCCCAACCCGACCAAACACGAACGCCAGTCCCGCGTCTCCGGGGGATTATCAACCGACGCCCCTTCTATCCGACCACTCATCCCCGACTAATCCCATCATCACATCTACTGGCCAGCCACTTCAGAACGCCCGCACTGATTTTTTCACTTGTTGCGGCAACAGTTGATGGCGTAATGTCCACTGCCACGCCCCTTCCCCCAACCCGACCAAACACGAACGCCAGTCCCGCGTCTCCGGGACTGGGATTACGTAATACAGAGGCCGCACCCACCACGGCCCTCGGGACTACCTGTCCTCACGAGGACACCACTGACCCTGATACTCTGCGAGCACAACTCAAAAGTGCTTGTAACCTCATCACGGACCTTCGCGCTGACGTCAGTACACTGTTCAAAGGACTTTCAGCAGCCCTAGCCAGGATTGATCAGCTCGAGAGTCAGCTCCGTGACGAGGCGGTCAAGAGAGCCAGAGATCTACAGGTTACGGAGAAAAGTGTGGGCGAAGTGTTGTCCGGCCTGGACGACAGGATAACTGGTGTGGAGACAGCTCAACACGCCACAGACGGCACTGTCAACCAGCTATCCCTCCGCCAAACAGAGCCACAAGCAGCGCCTGAGGGAAATTCAAAAACAGTTGAAAAAGAAATCAGCCACTGCGTCCAACAACTCAGACGTTGCCATGAGTGGTAACACTCAAACTGACCTGTCTGCCAATGTTGATATCTGTGCGTCTCCGCGCCAGGTAACGGGCAGCGCAATCGCTGCTCCCTGTCACCCCTCCCCTCCACCCGTTCTGCAAGAACTGGCCACGGTACAGGCTGTGAGTGCAGCCGAGAAGAGCCCAGAGCGACTCATACCAGTACGGATTACCGGCGGCCTGCCTGAGGTCAACAACGGGTATGACCACGCCAGCAGCCAGCAGCAGCGTAATAACAAAATGTCTCCAGATGAGCAAATACTGCGACATTCAGTGCAGAGTGACACCACCACGCTGGTCATTGGAGACTCTGTTGTTCGCAACATCAAGGCAGAGAAGATGCCCACCTACCCTATAGAAAAAGTAGACGTATTATCTGTCTCTGGCCTGCGGACTGTCCACCTGCTGAACTGGCTCCAGCGACAACACGCGTCCCACACAGCGGTGGCACTGGTGACCTTCCACGTGGGGATCAACGATTGCAAACAGAAGGAAGTGACCAGCGCTGTGTGGGAACAGCTCGTCCGGGAATGCAGGCGGGTATTTCCCGGCGCTCGTCTGCAGGCATCCTCCATCCTGCCGACCGACAGTAGACACCAGCTGTATAGGGCCATCACCGCCTCCAACAGTAACCTGTTCCATGTGTGCAGAAAGCTGGGTGTCACACTGATAGACAACACTCAGGTCTTTACTGCTGTTGATGGGTTGCCGCGTAGAAAATTCTACAGGCGCGGTGACCCCATCCATCCTAGTCGCCAGGGCACCATCAGTCTGGCCCTCAACATAAAGAGAGGAGGGCCAGCTACTGACGTCACCACTCCCAACAACCAGCCTGCAGGTGGTGACCGTCACCGCCGTCAGCGACGTGAAGGACACGCTGGCACCACCAACACTTACGCTAATGTCGCAGCCGGCAGACAGTCAGTGTCCGCTGCAGCACCCAACCTGGAATCGCTCTGTGGTGCATCCAGCTTCGGTGCTGCACCGGAGAGTCAAGGTGGACTGTCAGTGTCCTCTGCTGTAGCACCAGGTCTGGAATCACAGTACAGCGAATCCAGATTTGGTGGTACAGCAGAGAGTCAATGTAGCTATCAGCAACAAATGCCGGGCCAGTATCCTATGTGGCAGCAACCGCCACTACCACCATACAGTGGCCGCATTTCCACAGTATCGCGAGGCCGGACCATGGGGACACTTCAGCATGACGCAACCAACGTATCCTTTCAGCGTCCCCCCGCTCACATACACGCCATACGCACAGCAGGAACCGTGGGCACAGTACAGCCACCCCGTGCGTGTGTATTAGACTCATTTCCAGAACATTCAGTTACTCTTCCTTACATAACTTTGTGCTTTACTTTCCAGGCTAACACTGAACAATATCGAATTGATTTTCTTGCGTCTCATTGCTCATAATTATTGTGTTTGCGCAGAGACGTATTCATTTGTTTTTAACTTCAACCACTGCGCGTGGTCCAATATTAACATTGTCATCCTTTTGACTTCTGCCGACAGTATTCGTGAATACCGATCTTCTCACTCTGTGCGATTTGTGACGCTTATAGCACTAGTACTTGTGCACCGTGACACTTTCTCTACTAGTGCTCTACGTATATTCACACTACGATCATATCTGTGTCCTTTCGCAGCGCTGACTTTATTTCCCCTATCGCGCAGCGGGGTCGTTTAGCTTTGACTGTTGAAGTTTGCTAAAGGGATTAGTCCCTGTTAGTGACCGTTAGTGACCGGTAGTGTGGTCTATATCAGTGAATGCGTAGAAGAAACTCTTTTTTTTTTTTTTTTTCACTTGCCTCCCACATTCTGTGTGTTAGAGCGGACTGATATTCTTTTGCTTTGTTTTATTATTTCAGCTCTTATTTGCCTTTGTATCATTTATAAGCTTTTTTATTTGTACTCTTTGGTATTGACATACATTAGCAATCATGGTGTATGATCGCCAGTTACATATTGGCCATTTAAATGTTTATCATTTAACTAACAAAGTTCCCGATCTGTGTGTGCTCTTGAGTCAATCCAATCCATTTCACTTGTTTGGTGTAACGGAATCGCGTCTCAATCGTAACATCAGCGATGAGGCCGTTTCTATCCAGGACTTCACTGTACTGCGCCGCGATGCTGAATACCCGGGACATACGGGTATTGCAGTATACATTCATAATTCAATTAGCGGTATTACTCGCAGGCGTGGGGACCTGGAGTCAAAAACCGTAGAATGCATTTGGGTTGAGTTAAGGGCAAACAAATCCAGCCCCGTGCTGGTCGGGTACATTTACAGGAACCCAGCATCAACATTTCAATGGTTCGACGACTTTATCGCCATGATGGATAAGGTCAGACAGTCCAGCTCTGAAATTTTGATCCTAGGCGATTTCAATATTAACATGTTTTTTGAATAACCCTGCTTGGGAGTGCACCATGTCTATGTTTGGTTTAAAGCAGCTAGTTAAAACAGCAACTCGTGTTAGTCCAACTTCCTCCACCCTTATAGACCACATATATACAACTACTCAATCAAGGGTGATGGCAGTAGACGTGCTTCAGGTAGGGATTAGCGATCACTACCCGGTGTGCTGTTGCTTGGCATTAAAAGCGGATAATTCATTCCGAAAACATCAGCACACGACTATTAGATACAGATCACTTAAACACTTCAACAAGGAAACATTTCTTTGTGATTTAAGTAGCACACACTTTGATACAGTGTACTACCATAATGACCCCAACGATGCTTTGTCTGAGTGGTACGGATTGTTCCTTGGTGTTCTCGATAAACACGCTCCATTCAGAGAGAAACGGGTGAAGAACCCCCAGCTTCCCGCCTGGTTAAGTAAGGAAATCAAGGATGCCATGCAGCTCCGAGATGACTATAAAAGAAAGAAGGATTTTATTGCTTATCGAAGGCAAAGAAACCATGTTAAACATTTAGTGAGGAAAGCTCAAAGGTCACTTTTTCACCGTCTTATGAACGGAAAGAAAGATGTCGTATCTGTGTGGCGAGCGATCAATGCTTTTACGAGGTCCAAAAATACCGCACAATGTACACAGTTATCAGCTGATATCTTGAATCAGCATTTCCTCTCGGCTGCCAGTACGTTGCTAAAAAATACATATTCTGGTCAGTCTTCAGCTGTGTCCGAAAAGCTAAAGACGTTTTGTGCAGAACGGCTGGACCCTGACACGTCATTCAGCATTCCGCTGTTAACGATATACGACGTGGGAAAATCCATCTCGTACTTAAAGAACAAACGTACGTCTGGCCATGATGGTATTAGTAGCTCAGTTCTGAAAATGGCCCTACCGTATATTTTAGATACCTTGACATATATATACAACCTTTGCATAAAGCAGGGGATATTTCCATCTTCTCTAAAAACAGCCAAAGTGATCCCACTACCTAAAACGAAAGACCTTGCCGACCCTAACAAGTTCAGGCCCATTTCGCTACTGTCAACACTGTCGAAACCGATAGAAAGACACATTCACACACACTTACAACATTTTCTAGAAAAACACAAACTCATACATCCATTACAATCTGGCTTTCGGCGGAAACACTCCTGTCACACAGCATTGGTACACCTTGTTGACAGATGGCTTACTGCCATAAATAGCAGTCAAATGACTGGAGCAGTATTTTTGGACCTTTCAAAAGCATTTGACCTCGTCAATCATGAAACTTTAGTTCAAAAACTTAATGTCTATCAACTAAGCGCAGACACACTTGCCTTCCTTACGTCATATCTGCATGGGCGTACGCAGTATGTCTACGTGAATGGTAAAAACTCACCTGAAGGGGTGATAGAGCACGGAGTACCACAGGGATCGATTCTTGGTCCATTATTGTTCTCTGTCTTCATAAACGACCTTCCATTACATATATCTGACTCCAGTGTAACTTTCAGTCTTTTTGCAGACGATGGAACACTGGACGTTTCGTCATCAGACGTAACATGTATGGTGAAGATTCTCCAAGACAGTTTAAATGAGGTATCTGAATGGTGCAGAAATAACGCCATGATACCTAATCCCACTAAAACCAAATGCATGCTGATTACCACACGGCAAAAGCATCAGTTGAACCCCCCTCCCCTTCAACTAACACTTAATGGCCAGCCTGTGGAGCAAGTCAGAGAACAGCGCGTGCTTGGAATCAACTTAGACGACAAGTTGTGCTGGCAAGGCCACATTACTAAACTGTGTAAAATAGTATCTAAAAATGTATTCCTCCTGTCGAAATTGAGACATTTTGCTGATGAGCCAACAAGGAAACTCTTCTACTATGCCCATATTCAGTCACATTTGGATTATGCCTCATCTATTTGGGACGGTAGTAGCGATGCTAATTTAAAAAGTCTGAACTCGCTCCACAGAAGAGCCATTAAACTTATTGTTGACAGACCCTCAGAAGTCATTAATACTGACAATAAGTTCAAGCTGTTAGACATTTTGCCACTTGAAAAACAGTTTAAGTATAATAAGTTGGTG
>BTPG01000005.1:12335248-12345248 GCA_036245525.1 Semisulcospira habei
TTATCGTGTACAAATACATTGCTAGCACTTAAAACTATACTACAGCAGATAATTTTTTTTTAAATGTGAAGAGCATAACGGATTTTGTACATGAAACCGCTATTGTTTTCATCATGAAAAAGAGAGAGAGAGAGCGAGAGAGCGAGAGAGAGCGAGAGAGAGAGAGAGAGAGAGAGAGAGAGAGAGAGAGAGCGAGAGAGCGAGAGAGAGAGAGAGAGAGAGAGAGAGAGAGAGAGAGAGAGAGAGAGAGAGCGAGAGAGACAGACAGACAGACAGACAAACAGACAGACAAACAGACAGACAGACACAGACAGACACAGAGAGAGACAGAGAAACAGAGAGATAGAGCGAGAGAGAGAGAGAGAGAGAGAGAGAGAGAGAGAGAGAGAGAGAGAGAGAGAGAGAGAGACTGACAGAGACAGAGACAGACACAGACAGACAGACAGAGAAGAAAACGCGAGAGGGAAATAAGAAAAACAAGAGGTAAGAAACTGATGGCACTACCCAATGCGCAAAAGGCCATCGAACCAACGTCGGCCCGATGGCCTCTGCGCACCGGGATAGGCACAGCTGATGTTCAGTCAATGAGTGTCTTGAGGGCACTCCAGAAAGCGTCAACGCTGAAAGCGGTAAGGAAAGACACAGGGACTCCACCGACCCGACGAGCAAAAGGATAAAGGTCCGACCTCGGCTGTTGAGGACCGCCTACAAAATGTCATCGTGCCGACGTCGGCCGCTGTTGTTCCGCCCACGAATGTGTGTGGGTCAACAGCGGCAGACGTCGGCCAAATGACTTAACCCATTCTACCCCAGATACCGGCCACACGAAGATAAGGATCAACCATGATAGTTCAAGGGTGATGCCAGAATAGCTTGGCGCCTATGGGCGCCAAGCTATTCTGGCATCACCCTTGAAGTATCATGGTCGATCTGTGTCCTGCACTGCTATGCAGTCTTCAGAGGACAACGGCAAAATTTAAGGATTTCGGTGTTGGGGTAGAATGAGTTAAGCCGATGACGTAACTGACCGCTGACCTCATCACTTGGTTCCATTTCCGGTCGTCACTCAATGGTCACCTCGTTTGCATATCACTTCATTATAGTTGCAAATGATATTTCTTTCCTGTACAGGTTCTATAGATTTCAAGCACTGTTTGCAGAGAAAATGCGTGCTTTGCTACAGTAAACTTCGAAAATATCAGAGTCTGGGGACCCTAAATTTGTTCGCTGTTTTATCCAAAGTTTGTTGTAAGCGAAGTAATTTAACCCGTTTAGCACCATCGTGGTGGCCTTGATCTTAGGTCTTCCCTTTGTTGACCGTGTAGCACCATCGTGGTGGCGCACCAGCACTATCATCAAAATGCGTTTAACTTGGGAATGGTTTTGTTATGTGTGTTTCAGTTGTATGTGTATGCGTAGATTAAATTGTTTAATGGTAGTGAGATTCTGCATACATACAATTTTGAGTAATGCGCGTAAAGCCCACTGCTCCTGGGGATTCAGCGCGATATAAATGCTCTTTATAATAATAATAATAATAATAATAATAATATTATTATTATTATTATTATTATTATTATTATTATTATTAATTTACACACAAAGAGTGCGTCGTCTGCACAACCGAAAAAAAAAGTGTTTTAATATCTGACTTCTGTTATATCTGATAATGTTATCAGCGAGGTCGACTGTACTTGGCTTTTTTTTTTTCATTTTTTTTTTTTGCTACAGTACACTTTCGATAAAACAAATCGCCAGGGGACCCAAATTTGTTTGTCGTTACATCCGAAGTTTGACATGAGCGCAGAAATTTACACAGAAAGAGCTAATCTGCCACTATCCTTGAATTATCATGGTCGACCCATCTCCTGCTGTGGTGCTTCAGGGCTGGGTTACAGCCCTAAGCACACACTGCAACAGGCGAATGGTGCACGCCTTAGCTCCTTGGCTGCCGATAAAAAGTAAACACGAACCATCTGCATGAGGAATAGATCCTCATGAGCGCTCGTATATGCCGGGTTCATGGTGATCTATGCCTCTTGCTGACAACACTTTGAATCCATCTTCCTGCGGACACCGGGGGCTCTTGGGGGTAAAATTAACGAAGACAGCAGAAACTGTTTCTGTCCAGCGTCACTTAAGGAGTTTAAGCAAATCGTGTTGCTCTGCTCTGGAGATATTTCGTCGATTCATCTCCCGCTGAAAGGGAGAGGAACAATATTACTCTGAGAAAAGCAAAAAGACCGCAAGACAATGTTTGTGAAAAGCGTGATGCGACATGTCGCTGTTGACTGGCTGGAACACGCTGCTGAGAGTCTAAAAGTGGCTTTCCAACCTTATTGCAACGTGCTGCAAGCAACGATACTCGGCCTTCAATGTGTGTACAGGTCTTAATCATTCCTAATCCTTCCTTCCGAAATATCGAGCTCATAAAACACCACAACCTTTTCAACAGAGCTGCCTATTCTCTTATATGGCCCCTTGGGCACCTCTCGACCATTGGATCAAGGCAGTTTGGGCCGAAAGGGATGAACTAGCAAGTTACCCCCTTCGCTGTCGAGAGAAGCTGAAGGCAATGCATATCAAGAGGCATCGATCCTCATAAATCCCCGCAATTGTGGAGTTTCATGAAGATCGGTGCCTCTTGCTGATTTTTGTTGTTGTTGGTATTGCTTCGATCATGACAGTGCAAGGGTGGTATCAGAATAGCTTGGCACCTGGCACCACCCTTGGATTATAAAGTTTGATGTCTTCAAAACTGAAATACACAGTATTTAT
The DNA here is from genome assembly GCA_036245525.1 of Semisulcospira habei. NCBI lineage: Eukaryota > Metazoa > Mollusca > Gastropoda > Semisulcospiridae > Semisulcospira > Semisulcospira habei. The sequence continues at coordinate 12,338,027 of BTPG01000005.1, forward strand.
CGCTAGAGAACAGCTGCTTATTTTTGACCTGAGGACCCAGTATGCTAATAAAACTATTCCAACTTTCTACGTTTTTGAGTTAGCTGCAACAGGAAAATAAGCGACCAGAAAAGATGCTTCTAAACGTGGCGGGCCTGGTCATAAGGGAAAGGAAAGAATTGAAAAGAGAAGTAAAGAACAGAAAATAGAAAAGAAAAATGGTAAACCCACCCATCCACCCATCAACCCACCCACCCACGCAAACAAACAAATAAACAAACAAACGAACGAACAAACGACGATCGAGCGAGCGAGCGAGGGGACGAACAAACAAATAAACAAACAAACAAACGAACAAACAAACAAAACAAAAAACAAATAGCAAACAAACAAAACAAACAACCAAACAAGCAACAATTTAAAAAAAAAATCAAAAACAATGTAGAAAAGAAAGAAAAACTTTGGCAGCATCTCAGCGGGTATAGACCTAACCATTAGAAACAGCTCGTAAATCGGGATAAGAGGTGGGATAAATCTGAGTTATACCCCTGGTGAGTCGGTGCAGATGACACGCGCAGACATACGGACAAGCGATTTAGACGTCATCTCTGAGGCAACAGTGTGCAATTCTACGGAGAATTTAGTGGTTTCGGGTGAGACTTGGCACTTTGTGGTCAATAAATTGTCTCGAAGCTTCGAGTATGGACCAGAAAGGGTCCAGTGCGATGGAATGCCGCAATCGTTAACCCTTTTACTGGCGAGAAAAAGTGTACGCCATCCCATTGCAAGAGGCATAGATCTTCATGAACCCGCGCAGTCGCAGGGGCTCATGAAGATCTATGGCTCTTGCTGATCCTGCTTTGTATCTGTGTTTCTTGGACGCCTAGAGTTTCTTGGTGTTGAATTTACAATGATTTTAGAAGAAACACACACACACACACACACACACACACACACCACACACACACACACACACACACACACACACACACAATCACTGGCAGTTTATCATATACTTACAGTCTTTTCCTGTTATCGTTTTCCTCAGTTCACTCAGATAAAATCCTTAGCATATCATTAACTCATTCGCGGCCAGGCGCATCTGTATGCGCGGCTTATGCCGCGCATCCGGATGCGGCTGGGAGCGAATAAGTTAAACCTTTCAGAGAAGAAGTGGCAACACTCAAACTGCAACAGACAGATCCTCACGAACCTCAGCAGTTGCGGTTGCAAGTTGACCAGAGTCAACCCGTGATCCTTAATTAAATAAATAGATAAATAAATAACATACAAAATGTTACCCCGATCAGGCCACGGTTTTTGGAACTAAGTTATAAAAATAAGAATAAGAATACTTTATTATCTCGAAGAGAGAAATTCACTTGTGGTACATTTATAACAAGTAGTACAAACAAGACAAAGACACATTCTAAATGAACAAAGAATACACTACAAAATCTTTGCACATAGCTCTTACACATCTCACACATAAACATTTTTTATGCACTGAGCGGCACTTACACATTCATGCATAGTTAACTAATCTATGGACATCGAAAGGATTAATAAAATGTGTGCGATTATACAGTGACGGCCTCTTCTCAGCAATCAAACACTCAAAAAGATTCACTCAAACACACCCACACCACACTTTTAAGGAAAAGGTTTCCAACATAGCAGAAGCAGCAAGATCGTTCATCAAAATCTACCTATTCAGTTCTGAATGTCTTTACCTACGTCAAAGTACGGGCAAAAAAAATCCGATGAGCAAGAGATGATCTGGCCGTCGTTGGCTTGCCGTTGGCCCGCGCACTGGCGTGCGCGGGCCAACGGCAGGCCAACGACGGCCCGACAGTCTTTTGCGAACTGGGAAAGTACTAAGACCTACACGTTTCGGGACAGCCTTGATTGAACTAACATTTCTCGGTCTGTGGTTTTAGAACTTCAGACAGACAATAAAGAACTCCCATTAAAAGTAAAAGAAAGACCGCACGTGAAAGAAGTTGATAAAGTTTCATTCACATCCTGATACATGCGTCACGCGACCTTCTTTTTGGTGGAAATCTTTGAAAGGAACGAAGAGAATAAAATTTCCTCGACAAAATAAGTTTACAACGAAACCAATAAAATAGTGGAATAAAAATGCCAATAACATTCTCTCCATGTACGCTACTTGTGTTCGTTGTACTTTTTAGTCAAAAAAAAAAAATCTTTTTAGTGCTCGATCCAAACGTGTAGTCTAGAGTCGTAAAGTCAAATATCACAGACCAATATATCTAATTCTGGAGATTCGGCTCTTTCCACCTGTCGAATGGTATGATAAACATTTCGAAACAAAAAATCGCTGGGATTGGCGGATGGCCGAAGACAGCTGAAGGGTAGTCTCTGATTAGGCCTTGAAAGACCCCCCCCCCCCCCTTCCGCCCCATCCACCCCACCTCATCCTCCCCAAGCACACACAGTTCACTTTGAAAACGAATGAGGCACAGGTCAGCCTCAGTATTACGCGCTCCGCAATATACAGCGGTATCTGACAATTATAACGCAGCACAGGTCACGCCTGGCTAGCTAGCTGGCGGGCTAGCTAAGGCTGACCTCGGCCCGACGATGTTTTGATTACCGAATTTTTTATTTTATTTTATTTTATTTTATTTTATTTTATTTTTTTTTTATTTTTTATTTTTTATTTTTTATTTATTTATTTATTTATTTATTTATTTATTTTTTTTTTTTTTTTTGGGGGGGGGCTAAGAAGCCGGAACATTCAACACTACAATCAAGCGATCGCAAATAACACGGTCCGACTTTATGGTTAGTCAGTTCCGGGTTTAACCCGTCCAGTGGCGATAAAATCTGAATGTCTCTCAATCTGAGGGCTCATGAGGATCTATGACTCATGCTGACAAAATTTAATTAAAAGTCCCTGGGACAGCTTGGATTTTTTAATTAACGATTATTGCATAAATACACTTACCTGGCTCTGATCGGGTTAACGTTCACAACACCGGAGTCATGATGGACTGCCCTAACGGACGGGTTATGAGGGGCAGGGGCAGCTATTGCCCTGGAGTATGACCTGGCCACCTATAAATCCAGGCACACTGCAACTGTGACACTTTGCTGCACATGTGCCAGGACCTTTCAACGAATTTGCTATAGAACAAGCCCGTCTTTGGGGCGTTCTGACTTTGTGGCTCCCGTGTACCGCGATATACTGAGGCTGACCTGTATCCAATAAAAGAGAGAACACGAGCGGCTTTCTTATTACCCGGTACTCGTGCCCTAACCCTAACAAAGCGAGGTCTAGTCCCTGCACGACAGCCCTCGTTTCTGAGTGTATGGAGGGCTAGAAAGGGTGCTTCAGCCGGCACTCTCAGTCTCTTGGGCGGGGGACTTATTGACGGCTATCAAAAGGTCGAAGGAGCGGGGCCGACTTACCCCTTCCGGGACGAACTGTCGGGATAAATCACTCCCCGCATTCTTCCCAGCCAATCGTCAGCGTCCACGGCCATTGCGACACCATTCTAAAGGCTAAGGTCGCAAAGCGAGAGTTTTTCTTCGTGATTTTTTTTCGTCTGGTGAGTGGAAGCGTTGATTATTGCTCGCAAGAAGCATAGATTTTCATGTGCCCTTGCAACTGCAAGGGCTCATGAGAATCTATGCTTCTTGCAGATGAAGTCTGAAGTGTCAGCAGCACCATTTTGACCGATATCGACACAAGCGTGAAGACTTTCTTCGTCTGAGACGCGGAAATGTGAGTCTAATAGGCTGATACCTACGAGCTACCAGCAGGATGAAAGATTTTCATGAGTCCTTGCGACTACAGAGAATCAGAAAACTTTACTCTTCATTTAGACGGACACTAGGTGATTTCGCCCATTTTGGCAATCCTCCATACACTTAAAAGCATTCAAGTTTGTGTTTTTTTCCGGTACAGTTATATTTTTGTGTCCAGGACTTCCAGGTCTGTCACCTTGTCTTGCCATTTGATGCCCATGAGTGAGCGCAGGGATCTCATGTGGAAACGTTCAAGCTGCTTGAGGTGCTTTCTGTACAGCGTCCAGGACTCACAGCCGTAGAGGAGACTGGGGAGGACTACTCATGGACAATGCTGGCTTAGTGAGTGTTGAAGCCTTGATCTTAAAGACACAACTTCGCTGGACAGGTCATGTCTACGCATGGATGATTCTCGTATGCCATGCCAACTCCTGTATGGTGCACTCTCAAAAGGCCACAGGAAGCAAGGACGGCCAAAGAAACGCTTCAAAGACTGCATAAAAGACAGCCTCAAGTACCTCGTCTTCCCGGTAAAGGAACTTGAAGCACAAACACAAGACAGATCTGGCTGGCGTGCCGCCATCAGGAATGCCTGCACGCTCTTTGAACAAAATCGGCGCGAACGGATTACCAGTGCCAGAGCTCGCAGAAAGACAGCGTCGACTCTCTCTACAGCTACGTTCCAGTGCCCCCATTGCCCTCGCAGGTATGGCTCCAGGATTGGCTTGGCCAGCCACACCCGCACTCACAAATAGAAGTCATGCACAATGACGACATCATCGGTTTCGATGGTCTACCCATTATTATATTTTTGTACAGAAAGAAAAAATAATTGTATATTTGTTTATTTTGAACATTCTGGACCATCGATATATTGTGCATTAAATATATTTGTATACAGTCATTCATGTCAAGGCGACCGCCTGTATTAAGCTACGTTTCCATAAGCACGAATCTGATACGAACACGATCTGAACCCGATGCGATGATGCAAATTTCCTTAAAAAAACTGCGTCATTTTCGTTCGAAGCCGGTGTGAATTCGTTTATCGCATCGGACATATGGAAACACACAAACATGAATAGGACTTGCACGTTTTTTTCTGTTTCGGACCCGCTTTGGATTCGGATCGGTTTCGTATCGGATTCGTGTTTATAGGTAGCCGCCTTAAGGCGACAACCTAAGCAGACCACCAACGTTTGGCCCCACGGTCTCTCTCCGTTACCTCTGATAACCCTGTGTAAGGGATCGCCGCCTGTCTAAGGGAACCGGTTTTGATAGTCCCCTGGGTAGTCGCTTTATACAGTTTAATTTTTTTTTAATTTTTTTTTTTTTTTTTTTTTTTTACTGTATCAGTCTTTTCAGATTCTGACCAAAAAGGTGACGACCAAGCCTGTCATATGCAGATTACAACCCAAAGAAGAAAGAAACACGCTTAGAAAAGACAGTTACAACAATTTATTTATTGACTGTGTTGTAACTGTCTTTTGTAAAAATGATTCTTTCTTCGTTGGGTTATTCTCAGTCTTTTAGTAGTATCGTGTGCCTATTGACATAAAAGCTGTTATGAGTGATCCGAATTTCCCTCTTGTAAATGGGCGAAATGACATCCATAGATAAGAGGGAGTGCGGAGGATGAGGAGGGAAAGGGCTGGAGAGGGTACTGGGGGGAGGGGAGGGGGGGGGTAAGTTGCACAAATGAGCATAGTCCTGCGCCAGCCACTAAGCAAGGTGCTCGGCTATAGCGGAGCACCTTGCTTAGTGGCTGGCGCAGGACTAAGCTCACTGATGCAACTGGCCGGGGTGCTGGGGGTTTTGTAGGTGCCGAAGGGAAACGTATATACAGGGACCAGACCACTAGCGTCAACAAGTAAAACCTACGTAGCCTTTGTCTGTGGAATATATTACACATGGTTTATCCCTCAGGCGGCTGACAAGCAAATCAAATCAGCCGGACAGTCGTTTACCGAACCCCTACCTTGAAACCCTCATTTGAGGACAAGCTGAAGCCTATATCTTCGTCCAAAAGAGGCGTAGATTATCATGAGCCTCTGCGAATGCAGAGGCTCATGAGGATCTACGCTTCTTGCATACAGAGAATGGTGGACTGGACACTGGACCAGGCTGATACACGGAATTAGATTGAAAGCTAGTTCCCTGGTTACTGTCTCAAAAGAAATGAACCATTGCAATAACATTAAGCACGTCTCCAAAGCAAGCCGCCATCACATACCCATACGCAAAAGGCCATCGGGCCGACGTCGGCCCGATGGCCTTTTGCGCATCGGATATTACAGTTCCGCACTCCCTTGAAAGAAAGCCACATGGTGGCAGAGTCGACATTTATGTTGAATCCGCTTTTATTCAAAATTTTCTTCAATCAGCTGTTTTTCACAATTTGTCCTATGGTTTTACGGCCGCAGACGACTTCACATAGTGATAATAGCTCGACTGTAACAGTCAGAGGGTAGTCCCATATGAGCGCCAATCAAATTTTAGCGCATATAATCCTGGAAGCTGGCTCTAAGAATCCGACGCGTATATAATAAGTAATGGACTGCACAGTAACAATTTACTAACAATCCTTCGAATGTAACAAACCGCCAGGGGGCCCAAATTTTCTGCTTAAATCCAAGGTTTGTTATAAGCAAAGTAATTTACAAAGAAACAGTGTTGTCGACACCTTTGACAAAGTGTTGATATATCCGACATTTCTTATGCCCGACCTTGTTACCAGTGAAGTCGTCTGTGTATATACATTGCTGATCTGCTTTTGTTTTTAACCCATTACATCCTAAGGCTGAATTTGTTTAATAAGTTGCTTATTATCCTATGAAGGTTACATTACACATTAGGAGATAGATCAATCATTTTAGTTCAAGGGTGGTGCCACAATAGCTTGGCGCCTCAGGCACCAAGCTATCCTGGCACCACCCTTGAACTATCATAGTCAAATTTAATTCAAGCAATAGTGTATCAGAATGAAAAGGGTTAAAACGAGACCGATCATGATAGTTCAGCGGCGGTAACAGAGCAGCTTGACGTCTTCCCATTCCCAGGCTTACGTGATCAGACACTACCCTCGAACTAACCTGAAGTGGTCGTTCAACCTCTATCATGGTGACGCAATATACTATGTGGTACGATTGCCAGCAAAATGTTGGAGGTCTACAAGGCTGCTCACTCTGGCTTCATAATTTTTGCTGCAAGTAATTTCAGTGAAAGGGAAGAAAAAATGTAGGCCCGTATTAGACATGGTCTACAGTTTCTAATCTTTTCAATACTAAGTAAAAGTACACACGATCCTACCGCAAGAGGCATAGCTTCTCATGAGCCCCGGCAGCTGCGGGGGCTCATGAGGATCTATGCCTCTTAGCCTAACACCACTGTGTTTCCACGTTCATTGAACGGCAGGGACTCTTTGGCGTAAAATTAAACACATTTACGAAACAAGAGAAAGTAAACA
>BTPG01000005.1:12350248-12520248 GCA_036245525.1 Semisulcospira habei
ATAGAGAGAAAAACCCACCCTGTGGGGCTGACCAGGGTGCCCCTGGGAAATAAAAAGTAGTTAACCCCACCCAAGTCCCCCAGGGCAGACCCGGGTGGGGTTAAAAGTGTTTTAATTTACAAGCATGTCGTAACTGATATGCATCTATTCCAACGTATAGTGCTGGATATTTTTCCCATCCTCGCCTTCTCTCGGGCTTCGCTCAACACTCGACTTTCCAGTCCTTCCCTGAAACACCCCCTACTCACAAACCAGATAGGTGAGGCTAGCGCTGGCAGAATTGTCAGTACTCAAACCAAGGGGAATCACAGCGCTGGACAGACAACAGTTAGATCTACTGTGGGAAATCAGGGTATTTACCCGACCACATATAGTAGCGCACCTTCATGTTTGTGTATGTATGTTTCTCCTGCCTACTTCCTAAGTTCCGGAGAAAGACATGGGTTATATAAGAGACCTGATCCATTCTTTTTAGGAATGGAAATGATTGTCTTATTCTATACCTGCGTATTTCTCTGTGGGCTGGCGATTGGGTGCCTGATAGGCGGGGGCAGGGGATCTAACTGTTGTCTGTCCAGCGCTGTGATTCCCCTTGGTTTGAGTACTGAAACACCCCCAACCGGTCTGCCCTCAACACTCGACTTTCCAGTCCTTCCTTCAAACACCCCCAACAGGGTCTGCCCTGGGGGACTTTTTAGTTCCCAGGGGCACCCTGGTCAGCCCCACAGGGTGGGTTTTTTCTCTATATTCCGGGGGCATGTGTTTCTGTCTACCCTTGGTCCATTCACCTGCATTTTCCTTTTTTAAACTCTCCCTACTGTCTGCGCTGCCTGTGGCTCTTGATATTCGATGTGTGTTGCTAAATGGTCTTAGCTTTATTTAGGCCCCATGTCGTAGGTTTTATTTAACGTATTGGACCGGCTGGCGACATACATTCAATATTCTGTTGAGTTTTTGTCACTAGCAGTGCAGGCACGTCCTGAGAAAGTCTTGTTGCTGTCGGGACGTTAAGCTATGTACAATCAATCAACCTTCCTTCAAACGGACAGCATTCACACAAATAATACTTTACTATTACATCAGAAAATGGCCCATCCAAGCCTGCACTCTTTTAACTGCACTAAACGACTGACTGGTGCAGACGACGCATGAAACGACGCTGACTCTGTGACGTCATTTCCATTCAATCAATTTGTGCATACAATCCAAAAGGAGATGCGGCATTGATAACATCGACAAACCTACAAAATAAAGCAACAGGTTCAACCAAAAGGTCGGGCAGGACAAAAGACAACAGCAGCCTCACCCAAAGTCTAAACGTCCTCTCTTACAATGCGCACTCATACAATCACTTCACTTCTTAGCAACCGGCGCACGAATATAATTATAGGCCAAGTCAAACTAAAACAGAAGATAGTGGCGAAAAACCCTTTAAAATAGAAACAAACAACGACGTTTCAGATCAAATATTCTTCATCTGACATGGAAACAAACGTAGAAAACGTATAGGCTAAGTCCCTGGTGAACGTATACATGAATCTCAAATCTGCCACTAGACATCACCTTTCTCCACATCACCCCGGAAGTACATTACAACTCAACACTTTTTTTAACAAAACAACCACACCCTCAAATAACAAACCTAATTCTGTAGAAACATAAACAATTTACTCCCTAAAACAACAAAATATCCCCCCTGACCCATATCAGCTATGAAGTTATTTATAGCTAGCTGAGAAGGGTGATGTAATACATACACGCTCATTTTCAGGGTTCTGTGTCACAACACACACACACACATTGCTGAGAGGGACAAGTTTTCAAACACACTACCGGCGTGTCTGTTAAACACAAAAGTGCATGTGTTAACGCCAAAATGAGAAAAACGGATTTTTTTACTTTTTATGAATCTTTACCGCAAGACAATGCAGAAACAACCCTCAGAAAAAATGGGTGTCTGACTTGGAAACCCAGAATTATACACATACCCAGTTTCCATAAGGATGGTAAAGACAGTCACCCGTTTTAGGTCTTTCGTCTACACACACACACACACACACACACACACACACACACACACACACACACACACACACACACGCACGCACGCACGCACGCACACACACACACACACACACACACACACACACACACACACACTAACACAACTTAAAAAACTTCGGACATTACACATAATTATTGTATCTCACTATGAGAAGAATTCACAACCCTTTAAGTCAGAAGCGTCGACCTAACTAACTAATCACACAGTGCATGACTGAGTACGTAATATACAATAAAACATAGTCAGCATACGGCACGACGACAAGCACAAAGAGAGAGAGAGAGAGAGAGAGAGAGAGAGAGAGAGAGAGAGAGAGAGAGAGAGAGAGAGAGAGAGAGAGAGAGAGAGAGAGAGAGAGAGAGACAGACAGACAGACAGACAGACAGACAGAAAGAGAAAAAACAATGAGGGGGGCGCACGCTTGGCATTTGTCAATTGAAATGTCCAGTGAAGAGATGAGTCTTCAGCTGGCTCTAAAAGACTGAATATTGCCTGCATTTTGTTCCGGAAAAAAGCAGCAGGAGTATGTAGACACTGTTTATGAAAAATCAGTCCACTATTTTAGACAAGCCAGAGAAGACTGTCTTTTTATAGAACGATCAAAAGAATTATGTCTTTGAAAAATATTCGCAATAAACGTGGTTCACGAGCATTGCGAACGCATAATACTCTACGTCATCCGAAATAATGACGTCACGCTGTTGTACTGTAATACTGATAAGTCGTCATCAATTGACAGAAAAGGAGCACGATGCAATGCAATGCAGTGCAATGTTTCTCTTTTCGTCTCTGTCAACAATCTTACGCCATGTGAGCCCCAAAGATCAGCAGAACGACGGACAGCGCTGAAACCCTCAGTGCTGAGATGTCTACGGCAGGATGAGTTTGAAATAGAGGACTCCTGATGGCCGCTTCCCCTACGCCTGCGCCTGCGCCATTGAAAGATGAGCCTTCTGCAACTTCCAGCAGCGCAGAGAACAGCAATTCTGGACTTTCGGGTTCGGCTTCAGGCAATAGTGGTGGGCTTTTGCATTTGTTTTTAAGCGAATCAACCGCCTCAGTTCAAGGGTACTGCCTGATTTAACTCATTGTACCCCAACACCGAAATCCCCAAATTTTGACGTTGTCCTCTGAAGACTGCAGTGCAGTGCAGGACACAGATCAACCATGATAGTTCAAGGGTGGTGCCAGAATTTGCTTGGCGCCCATAGACGCCAAGCTATTCTGGCATCACCCTTGAACTATCATGGTCGATCCATATCTTGCTGTGGTGTGTCTGGGGTAGAATGAGTTAACTTGGCGCATCAGTAGGAGGAAGACTGGTTGGCTTGAGGGTCCCTTGGTTGCCTCCTGAATGTAATTCACATCGTGTGACTAACTGATCGGTTGTTTAGTCTGCCGTACTGGTTTCAGTTTCATAGTTGGAGGCAGGTAGATTATTTGGCGGCAACGTGTTGTAGGTGTAGAGAGGTTACGTTCACACCGAACGACTCCCAACAGCGAACGAGAGCGAAGCCAGGGCGGTCTACCATAAGCATGCAAAACAAACACTCCAAACATCTCCAAGAGGCATAGATCCTCATGCGCCAGGAGGCTAATGAGGATCTACACCCCTTAGAGATGTCTGGAGTGTTTGGAGTGTTGTCTAAGTTTATAGTACAAGCTGGTTATCGTGATTTTGCTTTCGTTCTTTGTTGGGAGTCGTTCGTGCAAACGGAAACCTCACTAACATCTACTGCACGTTACTTTAGCTTGTTTAACACCTTCACTGCCAGTGACACAGATTGTGTTTTTGAAATCATTGTAAATGCAATGCCAAAGATCCCCAGCCGTCAAGGGAATGTAGATACAAAGTGGTTCCAGTATGAGGCAACGATCCTCATGAACCATTGAAAATGCGGAGACTCATGAGGATCTATATCTCTTGCAGTTGGTTGGTGTTCGGTCCCTCTCCGCAGTGAACGGGTTAAAATACAAACATGTGTCAAATGTAAAAAAAAAAAAAAACAACACCCCGCACTGTTCACGTTATAATTTTACATTGCGAAGAAATACACCATTAAAAACAAAAGTGAATAAGCACGCTCGATTTACCATGGCGGTGTGTGCTTGCCTGTGACAGCAAGGTTCAATACCGTAAGGTCCAAAATCACAGACCAGCCTATATCACATGATATAATGTAGGTGTATACTGACGAGCAACAGAAATGCGATATTTTTTTAATCATCGGGAACACTTTGGTGTTTCCGACGACTTTTACAAAAAGGCCGCATTTCATTTTGTTCGTCAGTATACAGGAGCTGTTTAGCTTACGTAAGCTAACCTGAACACATTTACCAGTAGCAAACCGCCTTCGGGCCCAAGACGGCCGCAGTGGGCCCGCGCACAGCCGTGCGCGGGCCCACTGCGGCCGTCGTGGGCCCGAGACCTTTGCTTGTTGGCTTCCCATCCAATTCAATCCACAAGCAGCCCTGAGTCTGGGGTACGGAATGTCCTCCCAAGTCGGACTGACGGTGAAGGACATCCCTCGATTGGAGCAGCTGCACAGGGACCTCACTGCGGACAATCTCCGCCTCTGGGAATGCGTCAACGTGATGCGTTGCAACCCCCGCCTTCCGGCCAAGAGGGTGCTCAACGATGTTTTTGCGTTGTCCGACCAGGAGTTTTATCGCCATTACACCGGTAAGCGGTTTTCCATTTGACGGCTGCCGGCAGCGCTTTTGTCGAGGTGATTAGCGCTACCGACAGCCAAAGGATTAGTGCTATGGGCAGGTTTCTGAAAAGTAGCTCTTTGCCTACGGATGTCGACTTCCGCCGCCGCGCGATTACCTCCCCTAGAACATTAACGGCGGCGAGATCTGCCTCCAAGGTCCGCTTGCAGTGCTTGTGTGTGTGTGTGGCTATTTTTAGCGCTCAATGTGTCGTTACATGCCGTTACTTGGCACTCGCACCGGATCCAAAATGAACTCTTTAACACAATTATTTTGTGGAAGAGTATATAATTCAGGAAAATGAATTAGTACGCAAAGTGATAAGGCCATAGTTTCTTCGTCCTTCTGTTTTTTAATTCAAGGCACTCGCTTCAAACTAAGCCACATCATGTGCTCGTGTGCTCTAAGGACCTGCTGCACGGACCCAAAACACAGGGTACCATATGTTAAATTCGCTTGTAAGGCTATATAGCATTAACTCACTTTTTTTCTCCAGAGTTTATATACCTTTTACTGGGAGTCGGGAGTCGGTGTGATTCAGATAGTATGTACAGTAAATGCCTCGTATAGCAAAATGCTAGAGAATCCATCTTTTGTGTTCATATTTAAAGTGTATGTAAGCGCGGGGCAATTTGCATTACAATTTTGGCCAGGGTCTCTGAAAAAGCGTTGATATGATCCAACGTTTTATTATTGTGATTTTTTTTTTTTGACGCTGAAGTTATTTGTTAACCCCAAGAATGTCGAGAAAATCAAACACAACCCAAGAGGTATAGACAAACTGCAAGAGGTATAGATCCTCATGAGCCCCCGCAGTAGCGAGGGCTCAAGAGGATCAATGCCTCTTGCTGCAACCACTTTGTATCCATATTCCTTCGACGGTTGGGATCTTTCATGTTGCATTAAAAACAATTTAAAACTGGCAACGAATGGCTTTACTGACAAAAATATTCTACCACTCTACTGTCTTTGCGCACCAGCCTACGCGGACTTCGAGCAGACCGGCCACGGTGCGCTCAGCAACTTGGCAGAGAGCGGCGGGTGTCACGGCCAAAAGTACCTGCAGCACGTGCAAATGCACAACTGTCGCCTGGTGATGGAGAACGCGCGCCTGCTCACCGTCATGCACATCCTCAGCACGGAGGTGGGACGAAGCGCGGATGAGGCGGTGTGCAGCACTTTCGCCCTGAACGACAAGAGCTTCTCTGACAAGTACCCTATAGTTGGTGAGATGTTACTGATGTTTTCACAGATATTCGTGGACAAACGCTGTTGCTGCTGTGTGCGACAGTCGGCGCGTGCCAAACGCTTGGTCCGTTATTGTACTGCATTGCAGATTTATTAGTTATTAGAGCTTAAAAGAGCACGCCTGGCCTTTTTAATGCTTCAGTTCGCAAAAAGCTTTTACTGGGATTCAGTATACATACCCACTTAGACAGTGACCCCCCTATTGTCCCACCAAATGCTTTCTTTCGTCCGTTCAAAGCGAAAAGAGACCCACCGGAATCTTGTGACTGAACGCCATGAAAAGATTGCTTCTGATAGGCGATGGTAGCTGACGTCATAACGATTGTATATTACTTTAGGTCATCTGCATAATTATAACCAATCAGAGACAAGATGGCGGATGAACCAGGGAAGAAAAAATAGAAAGTATCAGTCGACTCGCGCCGGCCGACAATGACAGACTCGGAATTGAAGAGAAGAAAGAGAAAGATAGACAAGATACCCCTAAGTAGAACTGACATCTTGGCTTCACCGCTCATTCGGAATGTGTCGCTTTCATGCTATGTAAATCAGTAAGTAATCTACGGTTTTTGTCGATCTTCCTATAGTTCCGCGAGTGCTAGTGATTTTCAGAATTCATGATCTTCAGTAGAATTTATCTCTTACTGATTTCGCAAGATTTTAAACCTGTTTTATCATAAAGTTACGAGTTAGTTATCAGATTTTATGCTGCAATGATCTGAAAACTACGGTGTGTGTCAAAATTGCGGCACATCGCTGGTCGTGACACGTTTTCGTCTGTGCGGGCTCTCATTCACTCGATTCACAGAGGTAGTGTTTCTGCTGCGATGGTGCATTTGTCGTTTCCAGAGATGCTGTCAGTTACGTAGACTTCGATGTGTGAGATGTGAAATTGCAGTGCAGAAAGTGGGTATAAATACTACTGTTCTGTTTCGTGTTTCCGAGGGATAAAGGATCAAAGATCAAACTAGAGACCATGGACTCTGGCTCAGTCGCTTGGCGCGGAGACTGAGTCGAACAAGCCACGCTCCCCGGCCGTGCACTGACGATGCAGCACTGATCGTTACTAGTAAATACTAGCAGGTCAAGCCGGAACCCGCATTGTGATTTTGACAGCATAGTGAGTAAGGAAGGTTTATTCTACATTCTCGTGCAAAATTATGTCAAAGGGATGCCGGAGAACATCAGTACACGTGTACACTGACACGTGTGTACACCACACGGATGACCTCGTGACCTGCAGTATTGACCGGGTTCTGCCTAGTGACGTAGGCTAGTAAATATGCACATATTCAAAACAAGACTGATGCAGACGATAATCTTCGCTCTCGGGTACAAAAACAACACACCTCCAAACTATGAATTTCGATATTTGGCATTGTATTTACATCATAAAGCAAGTATCTATTTGATCGGCTCCAGAGAGTCCGAAATTTAGCCGCACGTCTGGTCATGAAAGCGAAAAAGTCAGACAATATGTCCCCCATTCCTGCACGCTCTCCACTGGTTGCCAGTGAAGGAGAGAGTCAAGCACAAAGTCTTATCCATTTGTCATGTTTCCCTTTCTGGCACTGGACCCACTTATCTCTCAGAGCTCCTTCACTGTTATATCCCTTCGAGGCAATTGCGCAGTTCGTCTGACAATAAAATGCTTCGTATTCCTACAGTAAGGACTAAAGGATTTGGGCAGAGATCGTTTTCTTACCAGGGTCCATCAGTCTGGAATGATCTTCCTAAATCATTGAGACACAGTGAATATAGTGCCAGTTTTAAACACAGTCTTAAAACCCATCTTTTCCCATCTTGATTATCAGTGTTCATGTATTTAGTCATTTTCTGTTCTTTTGTGTAATTGTACATGTGGCTTTGGTTTTGTCACCTTTTGTGTAATATTTTTCTTGTTCAAATGTACGACGCCTAGTGCATCTTGCCATGTATAAGCGCCTTATAAATCTTCCTTATTATTATTATTATTATTATTATTATTATTATGAAGCTCTAAGTTAGTACACAAAAATTAAAAACGCGAAATGTCTGTAATTAAGTGTACCCACAAAGAAAGAGCCACCCCGACAGCAAAACAATGATTGATTGATTGTACATTGCTTAACGTCCCGACAGCAACAAGGCTTTGACAACAAGAACATTTTATTTGTTGCTTACTTCATATGTTCAGCCTACTGTCTGAGCTACCTACACACAAAAATTGGATGAGTTATCGCCCATGGCTACCTTGGAGGACACAGAGTTTCAATAGTGGTGAAAATAAGCAAACCTGAACACTCTGTGAAGCAAGTTTCCTGTGAAATGTTTTAACACAAACGTTGTGTGGACTGCTTATAATGTTATTAACTGCCCCAAACGAAATTTGACTCGAAAAATTCATTACAGAACCAGAACTTCCGGTGCACACCATTTTCTTAATATAAATCTTATTTGATTTAATGTGAATTACTTTCAAACCATTTTTTATGCTTCAGTGGCTGACACAGAGATAGAGAACACACGCATATCCATTTGATCAGGTAAATAAATTATGGCCGCTAACCTAAAAATGAAGAACTTTTTGATTTTCATGTTTGTAGGACATGTTGATTTAGGTGCTTTTGACAAACGAAAGACCAAACAGGCCTGATTTTCATGCACACGGACCCTAGTGACACTGCACATTGTTTGGCTTTCAGCTGTGTTCTCTGCAGATGCATTTCACTTTCAATATCCTGTGATGGTAGTGTCACAGATGACGTCATAAGTCATCGATGTGCGATTTTGAAGACTAAACATTCTATTTGCACACGATATAACACACTCTTCGTAACGTTTTCTAATAAATGAGGTCAAAATAACCTGGATTAAAGCATATTTACAAATAAAAGCGCGATGGTGAAAAATTTGCGTTTCTTTTGTTGATCAATATATATATATATATATATATATATATATATATATATATATATATATATATATATATATAATATATATATATATATATATATATATATATTGTTACGTGGTGGAGTTGTAGTCGAAGTATGATAAACACACCAGACACACACGCACGTAGAGTTCTTTTAAATAGACCTCATTCAGCTGCAATCCGTCAACCGTGGCTTAAGGATGTAGACAAAACTGGAGTAACAGTTCCAACAATATTTAATTCAGCGATGCGATATCCTCACAGTAATGCTCTTTCAAATGCACAAACTACTGAATACAAAGTCTCTTTTGCTATGTCCACACTACGACTCAAAGTTTCTCATACACCGCGTCTCTCGCAATAAACTGCGTGTCTCTACAACTGACAAAGCAAGACAATGTACTAACGGGCTTTCCCAGCGCCCTACTTATATACACTATCAAAATCTAGAATCTTCTACGGAAATCATGAACTCAAACAACCAGAACGAAACACGCAGCCGAAGCTCATTAACATAAACGTTCCAGAAACAATATATCAGGCTACAAAAACACGGCTGCTCACTTCAGCTCTAAATTCTAGCATATAATAAAGACACATAAAAGTATGGTATCCCTATCTATGATAGCTCAAAAAGGTACGAGAACATTCACCAAACAAAATAAAAGCTGCTCACTACACGCGCACAGGAAAACAAAAAGTAGCGAAAATGTTGCGATGTCACCTAACCGACTGACACTTACGAGGCCACTAGACAGTGCGACCCTTCTACAACGTTCCGGACTAAACTTAACAAAACGAAGTCGGCTCTACTCACGAACAAAAGAAAATCTTACTAAAAAGGCACGAAATCATAACCGTGATAGCTCAAATAAACAACATATCGTTACCTACGAATAACACATGTACGCTCTCACAGGATAACACAACCACAATCGTAACACACACACACACACACACACACACACATATATATATATATATATATATATATATATATATATATATATATATATATATATATATATATATATATATATATATTATTGTTTATTGTTCGCCACTAGTTTGCTTTGATACTGCAGTAACTAAGTATATATATATATATATATATATATATATATATATATATATATATATATATATATATATATATATATATATATATATATATATATATATATATATATTGTTCGCCACTAGTTTGCTTTGATACTGCAGTAACTAAGTCATACATACAGAGTTATTACACAACTGAGGGCAAAATTAGGTCACGATCGCTGATCTGTCAATGAGCAGCACGTGCAGCATGATTTTTTTTTTCAACCAAAGGTGATCTGTTGGTCACAGTTTATTTTTCTTGCCGTCGATAAAGAGTGAGTATTCAGACTGGTCAGATAAGCATTGCGTGCTGATGTTCTCGTCCTGCCGTTAGAAAGAGACATGCCGCGACTTAATGCGCAAGACAGAGAAAGAGCAATTGGAATGCTGGCCACGGGTTTATTCCGTAGAGAGTTTGCCCGTCGGTTACACTGTCATCACACCACCATTATGCATCTAGCAGAAAGGTTTAGAAACACGGTTGACACTGCAGATCGACCTCGCCCAAGACTGTGACAACCCAGGGTCGCCACCCGTCGGCAAGACACCTACATCAGACAGCTTCATCTTCGAGACAGTTTCAGGCCAGCTACGCATACAGCACAAACACTTCTTGGCACACGTGGTCCAGTATCCACTGAAACTGTGCAGGGTATGGCGGCGAGCTGGATAGAGACATGCCGACTGCTCTGTCCATCAGGTTGACAGGTGGCGTGCACAGAGCGTGATGGTGTGGGGAGGCTTCAGACAGACCTATCGCAGCCAGCTGCACATCTTTGATGGCCCTGTTAATGCTGCAACGTACGGGGCAGTCCTACAGAACCATGTGATACCAGCGTTTCGACAACGCGCAGATCTGCACACTTTCCAGCAGGACAATGCCACTCCCCATACAGCAAGAGCGACGATCCAGCTGCTGGCACAAAACATCCCCGTCTTACCCTGGCCTTCACGTTCCCCGGATATGGCGCCTATTGAGCAAGCATGGGATGAACTGGGACGCAGAGTAATGCAGCGCATCCATGTTCCTCAAACAGTACCCGAACTGACGCAGGCCCTGGCGGTAGAGTGGAATCAGCTGCCTCAGCCATTCTTCCAGCTTCTCGTGGCTTCGATGCGGCGGCGCTGCACAGCCTGCATTGCTGCTGGAGGTGGCCACACACGGTACTAAAGACCATACCCTTCTTTCAATAAACTGTGGAACTGTAATTTTGACCTTGTGCACTTCGACGAACTCTGCTCATGACTGATTCCTTTCAAAAACCGTTTTTCATGTTCGTGTTCACGTTATCAGTCAATGAATTTGCAATCATTTAAAACCAGTATGAAGTTTTTTTTATGGGTTTTATATTGATGTTGCACTTTCTCCATGTGGTGTATGAGCGTGTGACAAAATGTTGTGCGCGTAACAACCGACATATGTTTAGTGAAGAAAGCCACCTTACAACAGAAAATGTGTGCTTTTTGTGATTCACCTATGATGACATTGTTGTTGGGATGCTTACATTTCTCTCATAGTTTCCTTTTCACCAAAATGGACTAATCTATAGATGATTTTCATGTGTATGTCCTATAGTATGTCCAGTA
Organism: Semisulcospira habei; assembly: GCA_036245525.1. Classification (NCBI taxonomy): domain Eukaryota; kingdom Metazoa; phylum Mollusca; class Gastropoda; family Semisulcospiridae; genus Semisulcospira; species Semisulcospira habei. Next base: position 12,361,879 of record BTPG01000005.1, read on the forward strand.
TGACAACAAAATAATTTTCTATAAAAACTGAGTGACAGAAATATATTGTATTGCCATTATCTCATCTAAGGATAAAGACTTTTTGAAGAATTGGGAGGAGGGGGGGGGGGGAGAGATGGGAAGTAAAAAGTGATAATCAAAGAAATCTTGTTGTTGTGATTTAAATTGACTAAGTATGTCCACTATAACAATTAACAACCAACAGCGATAGTGAAAGAAAACTTAATTTCAAAAGGAATAAAATATGTTTCATACTTATATCCCAGAGAACAGGTTATAACAATAATTTCATCTGAAAGAGAATAATCATAAAAGAAAAACGGACTTATAATGATCATATTTATCACCGTATCTCCACCATAACGACCAACATTTTCAGAAAGGGCTAGATTTAAGTATATCTTATTATTCTCTGCAGGAAATCATCTACTTCTGCATTTACAAGTATTTACTTTCACGCGCCCACATGCAAGATACTTCAAAACTAACCAGTGCCTAAAATAAGCCTATTTTTAAGACATCTAAGTTGGTTGTTACTTTGGACATTTCTGTTGGTTGTTACTTTTGGCACAAACGACCTTTTGTCGTCGTCGTCGTCGTACGAGTTATTAATCAAAGTACAAGTCTACAGACTGTTAGAAGTGTTAAATATAAACAAGTGAGATTTACAGTCTAAAGAGAGTAAGACTCAAGCCTTGTTAACTCTTTGGCTGTCGGTAGCGCTCTTTGTCGCGATGATTCCTGCAGGAATCATCGCGACAAAAAGCGCTACCGACAGCCAAAGGGTTAAGCACTGTAGACCTGTGAAGGACGTTTGCACATACGTGTCTAAGAAGGCTGCATGCGCGCTATCTGTGAGAGACTGATGGGCTATGACAGTTCAAAGATAGTGCCAGACTGGCTTGGCGCCCTCCTCCACTACAAAAAAGAACGTCATAACAGCAAATTCATCAGTACCCTAAAAAGGTGTACAGTCAATCCTGCACAGAGCGGTCACCAAAAGGACATGTCACATGTGGCCACTGTAGACAGGTGACCATTTTATAAGGGTACTTGCAAAGTAAAAGTGAACGGGAGCTATACTTCTTGGGTGACTGCTATAGACAGCTGGCCGCTTTACAAAGGCGGCCGCTAGAACAGGTTTGACTGTTTATAAACGAGGCAAGCACGAGACCAAAAAAAAAAAAAAACCAGCAACATGAACTACCACAGACGAGGGAGCTCATGCGACTAGGAAGAAAAGAACCTCATGAGCCTCCGCAAACGCTGGGGGCCATGAGGTTTTTTGCCTCTTGCGGCTGGGTGGTGCTCGCATTTTCTCAGCAAAGGCCACTCGGGTCGAAGTGGGCTGCATCGGCCCGAAGGCCTTTTTAACTCTTTCGAGACGTGCCGCCTCCCGATACGCGGCTTAAAGCGGAGGCGGCACGTCTCGAATGAGTTAAACAGCAAGCTCGGTTCCTGTCGGTACACAGGGACGTACGAGCGCGTGTTGGCTGACCTTTCCCGCCTGAAGGAGGAGTCAAGGACAGGCAGACAGCGCAGCTTCACCCGTTCCCCCAGCATCTTCAAGTCGCCCCTCTTTCACAACTCCCGGCGTCACTCCTCGCCCCCTGCCCCCCATGGACCTTCCACCAGCAACAACAACGACAACAGGTTTGCGCAAAATAATGACAGTGTAGTGGTGGTGGTAGTGGTAGAAATCACCTGTGACCATTTGCATGGGGAGCTGGGCGGCTCGGTGGTAGAGCGTTCGACTCTCGTCTAAAAGGTCCCGGGTTCGAACCCAGATGGGGTCAAAATGTGTACAGACCTTTTTTTGGTGCCCCGTCTTTGAAATCACCTTCGTGGTGGCCAAAAGACGTTAAGCCATAACGTTTAACTTTATTTATTTATTTTGTGTGTGACCAGTTGCGGGTCACTTTTCACAGCCAAAACTATTTTCCCGCCATAGTCCTGGTGCCTTGCATAACCCATTATATCCTGAGGCTGATTTTGTAAAATGTGCCTACTGTCCTATGAATGCTACATACAGATTAGGAGATATATCAACTGTTTTAGTTCTAGGGTGGTGCCAGTATAGCTTGGCGCCTGAGGCACCACCCTTGAACTATCAAATTTATTTCGAGCAATGGGTGTGATCAGAATGATAAGAGTTAAGTCATTTTAGCTCCACTTAAAAAATGATCCGCGGAGTGCACAATGCAGACAGTTGTTTGGCAGTTGCCAAACAACTGTCTGCATTGTGCACTTCGCGGATCATTTTATACTGATGTAAGTATCTTGACCGATGTGTTGGCAGTTGCCTAAAAGAAATACCAGCACATCAGTCATGATACTTACATCAGTATACAAGCCTTCAAATTTTAAGATCAGGATCAGGATCAGGAATTTATTTAACGTCTTTTCACACGTTGGTGATATTAGACACACACACAACAAAAAAAAATCAGCAACCAAACGGCACACAACTTGTGAATATCAAAGAATAGCAATAATTAACATCCAACCATACACACAAATTATTTATTATAATAATTTACCCACCGGACTATGAATTATTATATTAACTATTGGAATTGCAATATTTCTATGTAAGATGTCAGACAAATTTTCTGCTAAGTGATCAACTGTTATGTTATTTTTTGTCAACAGATTCATTGTAATAGGACATTCACAGATTATATTCTATGTTTAACAGAGATGGGGCTTAAGCACTCGCATTTGATGTCTTTTGCGAATTTTGTTTTCCAAGAATTTAGTCTTAACTTGAATATCAATGAAGCTGTTTTTCTGGAACAAATTTTAAGATTTTGTCTTAGAATTTGTCTTTGGGCCAGACTGTAGACATAGTCTGCAGTCTTGTGCAAATACTCCGAAACATCAGTATACAAACCTTCAAATGTTAAGATTTTGTCTAAAATGTTTGATCAAGACCGTACATACATTTATTATAGCCCATAGTCTCCGAAAGAAAAATCGTAAATATTTGAAAGAGTTATGCCAACTTTACCCTTATCATTCGGAATACACCAGTGTGTGAAATACGTTTTACTAAAATAGTTCAAGGGTAGTGCCAGAATAGCTTGGCGCCTCTAGGCGTCAAGCTATTCTGACACTACCCTTGAACTAAGGCCATTGGTCAATATCCTTATCTGTATTACTATAATGTAGCTTGCATATGGCAGTGTACAAATTTGAAGCTTTTAGCCTCAGTATGATATGGGTTAAAATCATACCACTTTACAGTATGGCCCTTCATTTATGTCAGCAGTGAACTATCGATAAGTTGCCTGCCTATGGGTTTGGTACATACCCTCAGGTCTTCAGGGGTAGTAGCTCTATTTGTTGTAGTAGTAGGAGGCACAGTAGGTACTGGTGGCGGAAATCGCGAACAGGTGATTTGTTACAGCTAAAAATACTCACAATAACTTGGAAAATAGACCAATGTGCTGGTTTTTTTTTTTTTCAACTGCATATAAAAAACATCGAGCTTTCCCATATTTACAAATTGACAGTAACTGGCAAAATCGGGTACATGTGTGATTTTGAGGGGTATCAAAACACAAGCTAAATCAGCGGTGAACGCAAAGTTTGTCTCAGACAATGTGAACCACAAGATGCTTTTGAACAGTAACTTCAAATTCTTCTCGTCTTACACCATCGCTGTCAGATTTGATTTAACTCATTCAGCCCCGACACACCACAGCAATACATGGATCGAGCATGATAGTTCAAGGGTGGTGCCAGAACAGCTTGGCGCCCATAGGCGCCAAGCTATTCTGGCACCACCCTTGAACTGTCATGCTCGATCTGTCTCTAGATTTGTAAGATAGTCCTTCAAAGGGCATCTTCAAAATTAGGGGATTTCGGTAAAAATTGTACATGCTGAAGAACAGATAATAACTTTATCAAAGATCAAAATAATTTTTTTTTCCGAAGTAGAACTTGAAAGGTCTGCTGTAAGTCTCCATGTTCGCCACATTGTAAACGCCGATGGCTCGTCAACCACTAGACATTCTTTCCCCAAAGAAACATTAACTCATTTGCGGCCAGCCGGATCCGGATGCGCGGCATAAGCTGGGCATCCGGATGCGGCTGGCCGCGAATGAGTTAATGGGGAGTGTACTGCTCCTAGTGTGGATCACTTCGGTTACATAGAAAGACATTTAAAAGTTTCGAAAAAAGCTTAAAGCAAACGTTTCAGCCGATCTGGTTTCTAAATAACATAAATCCTGCCCGTAGTAAAAATAGTCGTTGTTGTTATTGTAGTAGTAATAGTAATAACAGTTGTATTCGTTGTAGTATTATTAGCAATAATGGTAGCATTTCTAATAATATTAATAAGAGTAGTAATTGTAAAAGTAGCTGGATCGAATGTGATAACTAATTAGTGTCTGATTAGGTTGGCGGTATGTGAAATAATTTCCACTGAAACAGAGCATTAGCCTGGTTTGTCCGTCCATATCTACTGTGATGATCACTGGTTCCTACGTCTTACAGTTTCCGCTTTGGAACCAGCTATCACGACAGTCTGGGCAGTCGTGGAACGGTCAGGTTGCCGCGGTTCGAACTGGGCGAGCAGTTAACTTGGGAGGGACGTGGAGGGGTGCTGAGGATGCCCAAAGCCAGGATCGTACTACGAGGCTGCAGGGTACCGCCCAGACAAAGTTTGGCAGATCCCTCGTCAACGCTTAGCGCGGGAGAGTCCAGCCAGAGAACGTGTTGCAGAGAAGCGACTAAGAAAGTGAGCTCGAGGAAGATCACCATTGGTCATTACGAACCTTCCGCACGGAGAAGCTCTTTGGAGACAAAAACAAGCCCGAGAGCGCCTGTTCTTAAGATCAGTGAGCCTTTTGAGAGGAAAAGCCCAACATTAAGGGGCAAAAGCCCCACTACTCGGATAACGACCTCCGTGTGCTCCTGCTCCCCTCGGACCACACGCAAGTCATCCGAGAAGAGAAACAAGAGTCCGCTGCCCCCAAGACTGGGCGGTAACACTTCACCAACACCAAGGCCATCTAGCAGGTCGCCAGATTCACACCTTCTGCACACGCACGTGCCGCCACACTGGGAGTCCTACTCGTCCAACAATGCGACAGTTTACGGGCAGAGTCCTCTCGGGCCCAGCCAGCATGACGTCCTGTGTGTTGAGGAGGAAGACGAAGAGGACAGCGTTCCCTACTACAAGCACAGAGAGCGCATTCGCCAGCATTCTTTCAACACGATGTCTATCAAAGGTTCGGAAATCGGCCGTAAGGTGAGCACCGAAGAGTCTGGCCAGAAGGGATGGGAATCCTCTGCATATTTTCCTGCAATGACACCACGGAACACAGAAAGAGTCTTCGGACAGCCAGGTTCACCGAGGAAGTTAGCTGAATCACAACATTCTACAATTATATCACCACAAAAGTCGGCAGAGTCGACAAGAACAGACGCAGATACACGGCCGCGGTGTCCGTCCACTAACTCTTGCCAGGAACAAGATTTCAATGAAAACAGAGAGGAGGCGAGCGAAGGCCTTTCCCATCGTCCGAGCAACGGAAGTACACACTGCGTGTCAGACTCATGTCTAGTGCCCACCTTACCTTCTCCGCCAGGAAGCAGATCACGGAGCGCTGGCAAGAAAGAGGGCAAGTCAGTTACCTTTAAATATAGTATCGACGAAGTCATGTCCCAAACAAAGAGCCCCCAGCGGCTGTCTCAAAGAAAAAGCAACTTGCGCAGTTACTCCGCTGGGTCTGCGGATACCTTCCCGGATGAAAAACCAAAACCTATGTACTACAAACCCAAGTTGGAAGACGACGAACTTTCGGCTATTTGTGAAGAGGACGATGCAGTTCCTGGGGACACCATACGCTCAAGGTTATATGACGCTGATCTTTACAAGAAATCTCGTTTTATTCCTCGATCAGATGATTCTGATCTCTTCTTGGATAAAAGAGATCAGCTCCTTCCTGACTCTGACAGTTACAAAGAAGAGCAGCTTTATTTAAAAGAAAGCAGACAGCAACTCATGGAGTTGAGGGACGCTTTCCGCAAGCACAGCTCCTTCGCAAGCAACGGTCTCCGTGACATCATTGGTTTAACGCTCACCTTAGACTCCAAAGGCAGAAAACGTCTCGAGGATTTTGTCGTGGACGGCCATCAGTGCAAACCACGCGAGCGCACCAGCTTTCCGGACACAACCAGGACCTGTAACCACGCTTACAGCACAGCTCTTTACTCTCCCTTATCACCTCGCTCTCCGAGTACCTCTCCTAAAAGGTCTCACTGCTCAAAAAGATCCACTTCCCGCTCCCCTAGCATCATTCCCCGTTCCGTCAGAAGGTCTCCAGATGTCAGCCCGACTTCCACGTCCAAGTCAGAATATGATCACTTCCTATCGAACTTAGATCCCATGAAAACCGATTTCTTTCCGGATGTGCAGTCTCATTACAGGCTTTATGAACGAAGATCCTTAAGTCCGCGGGACTGTCAACATAATGGAGCAGCGTTTGCCAATGGGAACATAATTTCTTCAGCACCCGCATCATCTCGCTTGGACGCGGATGAAATAAATAAAAGACCTGCACTCATGTCATCCCCAGTGCTAAGGGAGGACCGTGCACACAGGGTTCATATGTTGAGAACGAAAGCGAACACGTTAAGCAGTAAAGCTGATTCTTTAACCGAATCCACACCTGTTGCGAAGAAAGCTCCAAGCCAAACATCTCCCCAGAAAACCAGTCTGATAGCCTCAGCTCGAACCGCTGCCTCATCGATTCTGACGTTTGCTTCCTGCACCACTCATGGACGAAATTCCTGCAGAAAAGGTGGCCGTGAAGACTTGGGAAATCCTACGCTGCGCGGTCCTTCCTCCTCCGGCAGATCATTCTCCGGCTGGGAAACAAGACCTTACTCCAGATCTTCTGATGGGGATTTCGAGGACTACGGCCTGCTTCCTGACCTTGATGAGGACAATGCTGAGATCGGAGACAGGATGTCAAGGCCTCATCGTCAGAGCTCCACGTGGCCCCACCTCACCAGCTTCGAACACGGCCCGGCGGCAGACACCATCGAGGAGCTGAGGCGAGAGCTGGAGAAGACACGGTCCCTGAGAGGGCGGCTGAGAGCCAGTGCTGGGGACGTGCAAGAGCTGGCACACATTGAACAATGTAAGCAGGAACCAGAAGACTCGGCCAGTGTAGAGGATTACTACAGCAGAGGTAATTATACAGCGCATCATCTCAGTTGAAAATAATTGATCCTAACACTCAGGTATCCATTCACATACAATCTGGATGTTTTTTTTTTTTTTTTTTTTTTTTTTTTTTTTTTTTTTTTTTTTTTTTAAGCCCCGACGCCCTACAGCAGGTGATGAATCGACCATATTTCTAGGGTAATGCCTGATTAGCTTGGCGCCATCGAGCTAATCTGGCACTGCCCTTTAATATTCATGGTCGATCCATTTCCTGGAACTGGCACATAGTTGTTAAGTGACGCCTCCAAATTTTGAGAAATGCAGCCGTGGGGTTAAATCAGTTTACACATGGTGCTCTAAGGTAGTAAATCTCAAATTTCTAAGTTCAGGGGATCATACTAGTTCAAGGGTGGTGCCTGAATAGCTTGGCGCCAACAGACACCAAGCTGTTCAGGCACCATCCTTGAATTATCATGATCGAGCAGTCTCCCGCTGAAGTTTGTCAGTGGTCTGACATCGGTAGCAAAGTATCTCAGATTGCAGAGGCTTGTGATGATCTTTCCAGCCCAAGCTAGCCTAATGTGAGTGTCTCAACGTAAAAAAGCTATGACTGGGAGTTCATGTAGAGACTGTTCTCCTTGCCGTCGCCGTCTCGTTCCGTCACGTGACATGGATAGCGAGATCTGAGAGCCGTACATAGCGTAACACAAGACAATGTATGTGAAATATACTGTAGTACACGACACAGTGTCATGTCACATACACTGTTAAGACGAGACACTACAGTGTCCCAAAAAGTACACAACCGTCACCGTTTCAGCCTTACTGGCACCTTTTCCTTCCTACTAGTACTTATATTACATTGGATCTAAGCGCTAACAGTTATCATTTTTCCTGCAACAGTGAGTACTAGATCGCACAGCAGGGAAAGACCAGGCTCACCAGACAGAACACTGGAACGATCGCTATCTAGAGAAAGTTCCAGATCCAACAGAAACAATTCTAGACTTGAGACATCCTCCTGTAGGGATAGCAACAAGGCACCAGTGCGGTCCTTGGCCGCAGAGAGCACCAGACCCGGCTCACAAGGCAGATCTATTTCACCAAAGCAATCCTCGCCCAGAGAGAAAATCAGACCAAGTCGCAGCTTTCAAGGCAGACCTATTATACCAGAGAAATCCCTATCCAGAGATAACATCAGACCCAGTCCCAGCTTTCAAGGCAGATCTAACACACCAGAACAATCATTATCTAGAGATATCATCACACCCAACTTTCAAGTCAGACCTAAAATGCCAGAACAATCCTTATCCAGAGAAAAATCCCAAGACATAGCAGATCTGTCCAGATCCGCGGAGAAACCTCCCTCCACAAACAGACCGAGGGCGAAGAGTCCCTTGTCGAACGAGAGCTTAAGGTCCACCAGAAACCGACCAATGTCCTTGGACAGGCCCACATCCTCAGACAGACCTGGAGTATTGAGATCCCGTTCAAGCGACACTTTCACAGACAAGGCAGTGCCTCTGGGCGAAACCGAATCCAGATCCAGATCCAGTTCCGCGGAAAGCTTTGACCGAGACAGCCTGGAAATGGAGAAGGTGGAGAAGGACGGCATAAACCTGGACCGGAAAGGTGGATCAAAAAAGAACTGCAGCGCCAGCGGCAGCGAACCATTCATATTACATCGACAGGAGCCGCCCACCGCAGTCCTGGGGGAAGTCGCTTTTCAACTGGAACGCAGTATCCTTCGTCAGGTAAACATGCTTTCCTCTTAAGTCGACAATACTTAGTGGGTTTATTGCCATTTACCTGTATACTGCCGAGGAAACGTGAGTACCGTTCAAATGCAAGAGGATCTATGCTTCTTGCTGAAACAAGTTTGTATCCATGTTCATATCCATAGACGGCTGAGGATTTTTGGCACTGAATTTACAGCGATTTCTAGACACAATCTGTGTCAACTGGCAGTGAAGGGGTTAAACCGTAAAGCTCCGAAATACAACATAATATTGATCAGCCATGATGGTTTAACCCCGTCGCTGAACGCAGATTGTGTTATAAATAATTGGCAGAACATGATCCCTTAGTACCCAACCACCTCAAGGAAGCTAGCTCAAGGATGGTGATGAACTTATCTTTTGCGGTATTTCATGTAGCGCTTGTCACCATTGATAGGCCAATGACTACTTTAACTCATTCGCAGCCAGCCGCGTCCGGATGCGCGGCATAAGCCGCGCATCCGGATGCGGCTGGCCGCGAATGAGTTAAATTCGTAATTTGTCATCAAATCTGGCCTAAGAAATGAACCCCTTTGCTTCAAGTGGACGCAAATTGTGTTTCTGAAATCGTAAATCAACGTCAAAGATTCCAAACCGTCCAAGGCATATGGATGCAGAGTGGTTTCTGCAAGAGACATAGGTCCCCATGAGTCCCCGCAATTGCGGGGGCTTATGAGGATCTATACCTCTTGCAGTCGGCTGGTGTTCAACTTTTCACGGCACTAAACGGGTACAGCATGGTTCCAGACTACCTCGGCGCCCACTCTAGCATCAAAATGTGTAGTAGGATAATTGTTCTTCCTCTTCAATCCTGACACGCTACAAGATATGTATCGACATGCAATGCGAGGAGGTGTTCTGTGTCACCAATGGAATCATCATGGTCGATCTGTCTCCTCAAAAATAATGTCAGTCGAACAATCTCGTGAGCTCCCCAGACATTGTTTTCTTCATTATTTGACAATAGACAGTATGTGCAATGTTGAGAAATGCGAGATCTTCATAGCGAGATTTTAAATTGTTATACCATGAAAATCTCGCTTTTCTACGAAAGAATAGACATATTGGATTTTGCCATATTTACACCCTGTTACGTGGTAGTCGTTGTCGTAGTATGATGCAATCACACCAGACGCACTCACTTAGGGTTCTTGTAAAGAAACTTCACTCAGCTGCAACTCGTCACACGTGGCACAAGGTTGTAGACCACACTGGAGTAACAGTTCCAACAATATTTTATTCTCTCGATGCACTCTCCACACAATGCGTCCACAAATGCACCAACACTGATACACTGTCTCCTCTACAATGCATCAATACTTCTGACACACTGCGTCTCTCATACAATGTACACACATATTTCGTAACACCGAATTTTATACTATTACAGATTTCCAGAACAATCCAGCAAATTCACACAACACAACCAATCAGAGAAGAACACGAAATCAAAACTTATTAATATTCATAAAAAATACACTCTGGATCCGACTACAAATTTCCACTACCATCTAGGCGCATTCGATACAATGTTACGAACTGTAACCAACAACTTTGACGCTTTGACAATGACACTAGAATAATCGCGCCTTTTCCAGAACGTTCTAGGTCAAACGATTGATTGATTATACTACATTGCTTAACGTCCCGACAGCAACATGACGTTCTCATGCCGGCACTGCTTGTGAAAAAAAAAAAAACTAAACAGAATATTGAATGTAAGTCGCCAGCCGGTCTAATACGTTAAATAAACCTACGACAGTGGGCCTAAATAAGCTAAGACCATTTAGCAACACACATCCAATATCAAGAGCTACAAGCAGCGCAGACAGTATGGAGAGTTTAAAAAGGCAAATACAGGTGAATGGACCAAGGGTAGACAGAAACACATGCCCCATAATAGAAGAGAAACCCACCCTGTGGGGCTGACCAGGGTGACCCTAGGGACTAAAAAGTAGTTAACCCCACACAAGTCCACCAGGGCAGACCCGGGTGGGGGTTAGGTAAAAAATAAATCCTACCAAAACGGTAAGTAATTCTTATCCAAAAGAACTCAAATGAATATCGGATCTTTCCTATGATCAACATACACATGCTCTCAAAAGAATAACACCACCACAAACGTAACATCCCCGCTCCATAACGTTTTTCCTTCTTTGACACATTTATTGACATATTGTATAAAAAGCAAATTAATATTCATGACTTTGTTTGATATACTTCCCTTCCCAAAATCCCTTGCGCGTCAAGATTCGATCTTACGACTCGGACATTTTGATTCGGGTCTCGTAATCAAATCTGCCTGTTATCGGCACTAATCAAGCGAAATGTTGCTCAATATAATATATTCCTCGACCGAGGAAGTCGTCAAGGTTTCTTTTTATTATTTTATTTATTTCATTTCATTTCGTTTTCATTTTACTGCGTACGACTAACACAAACCGTCTAACTTGCCAAGGTGTTTCATGACAAGCCAGTATTTGGAAGATGCCGGTCCCGCTCAAAATCACCAGCGAAAAAGGACAACGAGCAACATGCAAAGGAGGCGGACAGTCAGCGACATCGTTTTTATGGGTCAGTGAACGCTGTCTTACAAAGTCTTATAGATGGTGTGTCATGCTATCGAAATGTCATCATAATCATGCAAGGAACAGAAAAAGAAATGCGTTAAGTATATTGTCCGTCTTGCTGTCAAGATTTCATTGTAATTAGTATCTGCACGGAACAAGTGAAATCAAACATGTCCAAGAGACGGAAGCATCAACGTTCGCATTACTGTCAAATTACAAACACGTGCAGCATGCTGTTGCGATGGCATGCACCGCCAGAAAGATGGAGTAATTGATATTTAATGTTATGCTGATATATGGCTGGTAGAAGTATGTATTAGTAGTAGTAGGATGGATGAGTGGGTGCATGGGTGGGTGAGTGGATGGATGAAGGGGCAGATCTGGAAGGGGAGGGGGGGTCCAGGGGTTCCGGATCCCCCACCCCACCCCCGCCCCAATAATTTAAAATGTTAAAACATAATTCCTTTATGCTGAGCCTGGACCCCCCCCCCCCCTACCCCATTCCCACGCCCCCGTTCTTGGATTTTTCGGACACTGGAAGCAATGTTCTAGCATCGGGTGTGAGAGAGAGAGAGAGAGAGAGAGAGAGAGAGAGAGAAAGAGAGAGAGAGAGAGAGAGAGAGAGAGAGAGAGAGAGAGAGAGAGAGAGAGAGAGAATGAATTGAATTGAATGAATTGAACTTTATTTCTAAGGATGAAGACAGTAGGCACGCAGGCCTTTTTACACGTCTGTCCTAGAGAGAGAGAGAGAGAGAGAGAGAGAGAGAGAGAGAGAGAGAGAGAGAGAGAGAGAGAGATCAGACGTGACATAGGCAGACATACAGATAGAGCCTGCACGTATGTCCCTCAGTACATCGCCTTTTGTGTCGGGTTGAAGGCCCCAAACAAAAAGTTGAAATCCCCGGCCTCCCTCAAGGTAACTGATCCGTCCCTGGGATGGATGGATGGACGGACGGACGGACGAATGGATGGATGGATGAATATGGATGGACGGATGGATGCAACTTGATGATTGGTAGAAGCGGTTCATGTACAGTTAAATGTCGACTGTTGCTTTATGGGCCGCTGCTGGCCGGTCATAAAAGAAGCCAAATACAATTGGTCGCTAGTTTTGACCATGCGGGATTGCTGGTTTATGTTTATCCTGCTTGCGGTTTGAAGTCTGCCGAAATGCCGTGACTTTCCACCTTACGGCTTCAAGCCGCAAGGTCCAAAATCACAGACCAGCACGCCATTTTTAGTTTGATTTTGCAGGTACACTGTGAACAACATTCCAGATAAAATTCGCGCCGAAAGTCGAGACGCAGAGACAGGCAAACGCGATGCGTCGAAAGAGGCCAGGCTGCTTAGGCGATATGGGAGAACGATGAAAACCCTCAGATTCTTCGGCTACAAGTAAGTTCAGCCCAGCCAGTCGTGACACAAAACAGCAGGACGACCACGGTAGTTCATGTGTGGTGCCAGAGCAGCTTGGCGCCTGGAGGCGCCAAGCTGTTCTGGCAACACCCATGGACTTTCATGTTCGATAGTAAACTTTGGATATGACAAATCGCCAGGCGAAGATTGATAAAGGCGAAGCAGTTTACATGGAAAGGCGACCTTTTTATAAGCAAAGTTGACTGTATGTTGAAAGAGAGAGGGGATTTCTTTAACCCATTTAGTCCCGACGCACTAAGACAGGAGATGGATCGACCATGATAATTAAAGGGTAGTGCCAGATTAGCTTGGCGCCTGAAGGCGCCAAGCTAATCTGGCACTACCCTTGAATGATCATGGTCGATCCATCTCAGAGTACCAAAACCGGTACACAATTGTTATGTGACACCCCCAAAAGTTGAGAAATGCAGCCTTGGGGTTAAATGGGTTAACTCATTCGAGCCGTGCCGCATCCGGATATCCTCATGTGGCAGGTATCGAATGGGTTAAGACGCATAGACGTCTGTTCCGCCGGACATGCCTTTGCTAAACAGCTGACATTTATAGACGTCTGTTCCGCCGGACATGCCTTTGCTAAACAGCTGACATTTATAGACGTCTGTTCCGCCAGACATGCCTTTGCTAAACAGCTGACATTTATAGACGTCTGTTCCGCCGGACATGCCTTTGCTAAACAGCTGACATTTATAGACGTCTGTTCCGCCAGACATGCCTTTGCTAAACAGCTGACATTTATAGACGTCTGTTCCGCCGGACATGCCTTTGCTAAACAGCTGACATTTACAAACAGTGCAAAAACGGGCAAGACGTACACAAATTAACACTTAACGTATATTTATTACGAGACGTTACAGAACACACTCGCAACAGCTGCCTACTCGCCTTTTAGATAATTAGCAAAATGTGCACTTGTTTGTGTGTCTGTTTTCAAAAGGGGTTTAACCCCAAACATTAATAAATTGTGTTGTAACTGTGTTTTCTAAGTGTGTTTCTGACTCATTACTTTGGGATGTTCAAGCTGCATGCATCTCGTACGCTTGGCGGTCACCGATTTGGTGTAGATGTTTTTAACATGTCAGCAGGCTGTGTGTGTGAGAGAGAGAGCCGAGAGAGAGAGAGAGAGAGAGAGAGAGAGAGAGAGAGAGAGAGAGAGAGAGAGAGAGAGAGAGAGAGAGAGAGAGAGAGAGAGAGAGAGAGAGAGAGAGAATGACAATGAATCTTTATTTTCCAAGGATAAAGAGATTTAGGTCTGAAGACCTTTCTTACATCTTGTCCTTGCTAAACTACGTCTCCCCTCCCCCCTCTCTCTCTCTCTCTCAGTCTCTATCTCACACACACACACACACACACACACACACACACACACACACACACACACACACACACACACACACACACACACACACACGTACACGCGCACACACACACACACACACACACACACGCATCACACATAAACACGCACGCGGCCGCACGCACTGGCACACCATAAGCGCCGGACGAGTGCGCTGATATCCAATGGTCGCGCCTAGCTTGGCGCCGACGCGGGTTACAAATAGTACAGTACTTTACCGCCGAATATGTGCGCCGCGAGCGAGCGTTAGCGCCCCAACGCAGAATCGCATCTCAACACGCACTCGTCAGGCGAGTCAGACTGGCTACCGAGAGAGAGAGAGAGAGAGAGAGAGAGAGAGAGAGAGAGAGAGAGAGAGAGAGAGAGAGAGAGAGAGAGAGAGAGAGAGAGAGAGAGAGAGAGAGAGAGAGAGAGAGAGAATAATGAACAATGAACCTTTATTTTATAACGGTAAAAGTATTTGGTAACAGGACCAATTTTCAAACTTGCCGTTACTACCATTAAGCTAAGAACTACCATTGAACACTATCACAAACAAAACAACAGTTTCACACGAAAGTAAATAAAAGCTCACAGGCACAAACACTCTCTACATCACACACACACACTTTACACCACACACATACACACAAAGACACACGCACATACTGCAACACACGCAAACACACACACACACACCAACGCACACACACACTACACAACACGCATACACACACTCACACGACCACCACCCCCCCCCCCCCCCCCCCCCCGTCCCCCAGAGGAACAGTGAGGTGCAATTTCCCTAGAAGGAGAGAAAACAAAAATACAGTTCACAGTCATACAACGCACATAGAAATATTAACCAAAATATACATGCATGTAAAAACAAGAAAATTGAAAGAAATACAGAATCAAGCCTAACGACAAATGAAATGAGAGAGAGAGAGAGAGAGAGAGAGAGAGAGAGAGAGAGAGAGAGAGAGAGAGAGAGAGAGAGAGAGAGAGAATCAATCAATCAATCAATCAATCAATCCTTATTTTACAACGGTGAAGATATTAACACAGTCAGTGACTATATCATTTTTCGTACCTGCCGAGAGAGAGAGAGAGAGAGAGAGAGAGAGAGAGAGAGAGAGAGAGAGAGAGAGAGAGAGAGAGAGAGAGAGAGAGAGAGAGAGAGAGAGAGAGAGAGAGAGAGAGAGAGAGAGAGAGAGAGAGAGAGAGAGAGAGAGAGAGAGAGAGAGAGATGAAGATGATGATGATGATGGTGATGAAACTTTATTATAAAGAATATAGATTTAGGTTTATAAAAGCCTGTTTTGCGATGTGTCTCTGGTGTTTAACTCAACGCAAGAACAAGTTGAACAGATACATGTATACAAGTGAATTAAATTTCAGAGAGAGAGAGAGAGAGAGAGAGAGAGAGAGAGATCAGACGTGACATAGGCAGCCATACAGATAGAGTCTGCACGTATGTCCCTCAGTACATCAGTATCAATTTCCTGCTCTCCTGAGAATTAACTATTTTGTGACAACCCCGATCAGAATCTCATCACATGTAGTGTTGCAGTGTCTCCAAACACTCCAAGCTGGCACAAGACGTCATCAACCGCTACGGGCTTTTCTATCAGCCCCCAGACGACGCCACCATCGAGCGGCTGGGGTTGCACGACTTCCGGTCCGTCAAATGCCACGTGATGCGATTATCCAATCGGAGCGAGCTTGAGGGGATGGTTATTCTGCTGGACTGTCTGCGCGCTTTGTCAGAGCAAGAACGCAAGCCGATCCTGTCCTTTGACTGAAGCGGTGTGGGATTTATTAATTTCGCTTCCCGGGGAGAAGAACAAGCCAAGACACCGACTGGTCTCTTCATGGTGTCGTTCAGCTTCTAAAGATGGTCCCTGACTCCTTCTGGCGTCTGATTCAATTAATGTCATTTTTTTTTTTTTTTTTTTTTTTTTTTTTTTTTTTTTGCTTGAACGGGAGAAGAACTGAGAAAATTGGAGATGAGATTAAAATAAATGGACGCGAGAGTGGGGCGTGCGGTATTGTTAGAGGAGACGGGAACAAATGAAGACATGGAAATACGACCTCAGACACACGTTTTCATGGAAAAACCTCAATGAAGTAAGCACGAACTGATTTATCGCATTAATATGTTAGATAGGCAGGGATTACACACGTCAACGTGGCAAGGCATGTAGATTATCAAGTCTGAAAATAGGGACGTGTTCGTGGCGGTTCTGTGATTTTAGACCTTACGGCCTATGGCCGTAAGGTCCAAAATCACAGATCAGCACATAGGCAGAGTAATCACAGCACTAGCAACACCACCACCATCACCGGCTGCTACCATGTACCCCTTTTTCCTTAATAAAATGGATCACAGCGAGAGCGAGTCAGTGATACTTTAAATTGTAATTAATCCTATTAACCCCGATGCACTACAGCAGGACATGGATCGACCATGATAATTCAAGGGTAGTGCCAGATTAGCTTGGCGCCTCTTGGTCGATGAGACTTCAGCAATCGGTGCATGGTCGTTAGGTGACATCTCAAAATGCAGCCGTGGGGTTAAATGGATTAATAAATGTAATATTATCTACTGATGTAAAACTGAAGATGTCAACAGAAGGCAACCTCTCTTACGATCTGTTTGTCTAAAGTACACAAGAAACAAAGCACAAACAAACAAACAAACACGTACAAGAGAGAGAGGTCGGGAAAAGTGTGTGTGTGTGTGGGAGGGGGGGGGGAGGGGGGAGGGGGGGGGGGAGGAAGATGGGTTTTCTTGCTTCTTTAATCTTGTTACGAGTGCGTGTCTGCGCCGTGGTGAACTACAGCAAACGAAGTGAAAATGCATTTAAGTCCGAGAAGCAAGAATACGTCCTCGCCAAAACAACATTTCACATCGAAAATAATGCAATTCAGCAGAATTAGCGTAGCTGATTCTGACTAAGGCAGGCTCTGATGTGTCAGTGGGTGTACTGACCCGTGATATTGAACCTTACCGTTGCAAGCCGTAAGGTTTAAAATTACGGGCCAGCACACTGGAAGCGTGTATATTTGTCTGTAATATGGGATAGTGTATGCCGCGTGAGAGGTTTTATTTCGGGAAATTCGTTTTACACGTACATTAACAGAGTCGAAAAAAACACCTTATTTATTTTATTTATATATGTTAAGGGTACAGAAGCTTTTAGTCAGAACTGAAGAAGCGATTGTCCCCCGCAGGCATGGAATGACTGCTGCGAAATCGACCACCTCAACAACAGTGGTTGTAGAAAATCACAGAAAATCTGTTGCGCTACGATCATCCAATGCCTGAGTTGTCTTCTATGCAAACTGCGCACAAACTGAATACACACCAGAAATTGACTAAACTTGTGGGGTCTTGTTTCCCCAAAACTTACTAATGTTTTATGCTTAAATAATAATTAACCAAGCGGGTTAACTATTATTTTAAGCATAGAAATAGCGCTTTTTGTTGAGATGATTCTTGTAGGTATGACCTCGAAAGCACTACCTAGAGTTAAAGGGAGAAATATAATATTCCAACAGTTCTTGAAAAGTTCTATTTACATAGCTCGTCTGTAGCAAGCAGCGCTACGTCCTGGATGTGTATAATTTTAAAATTATTGGCCAAAGAACAAGATTGGCATTTTTTTCTTTTCATTCAGGTTGAATGGCGTGGTGGGTTGCAGTGCCGAATGTGAATAAGCCATTTCGCATTTGCAATAAGCATGTATGGCTTATAAATTATTATTATTATTATTATTATTATTATTATTATTATTATTATTATTATTATTATTATTATTATTATTATTATTATTATTATTATTATAGTAAAGTTGCATGTCCTGCCAAAATTGTGAATTCTGTCGGGCCAGTTGTGTACTGCTCATTTAATAAATCTTCATAGTTTATAATTTGGTGGCTTTGGTCTGCTACGTACCGTAATGCGTGTACCAGCAGGAAATCGGCTTACAAGAGATGGATTGACCAGTATTGTTCAGAGTGAGTGTGTATGAGAGGCGTGGGGGAAGAGGGAGGGGGGGAGGAGGGCATGCTTCAGTTGGGGAGGGGGGGGGGGGGCAGACAGTCCAACCTGCAATAAGTCCAAACGGCCTCCGAAACAAGAAATCAACAACAAAAAACAGCAACAGCCACCCCACCCCCTCCCTCCTCCTCATTCCCACATTCGGTCTGCCTCCCACCTCCCCCTCCCAGTTTTTACGACGCCGCTGAATGGGATAGACCTGCACTTTCTACCGTTTGAAGTCGGAACAGTCTCCATGCGTCTTACGCTCGTTAACTCATTACATAATGTAGGTGAAATTATCATTTTTTTTTAAAAATCCTTCGAGGTCTATGTCACACTTCTGGCGCCAAGCTATTCGGACACCACCCTTGAACTATCATGGTCGATCAACATCCTGACTTCGCATGTCCGGGGCCTTATGGGTTAACAAACGTTCCTACCTGTGCGGCATGTGCAACAGCCCTTGAAGGTGTGTTGACATTCACGCAAACTGCACAGTATCAATCGGTAAACACGTGCGATGTACTCATTTTGGCACTCCGTCTAAAGTTGAGCAAGTAATCCAATATTCCAACATGAAATAAGTCCAACAAGAAAGACAACTTCTTTCATGGGTACGCATAATGTTACACGTCAACTGATGCACGGCATGATACAACAAGCACATTTTTCTGCATTGGTGTTATTCCTAAAAACAACAAAAACTAACTAATAATAAACGTCACACACACGCATACACACACGCACACAGACACACATACATGTGCTCGTGCACATGCGCACTTTTGTACATACACATACACACGTACGTGCGCACATAATTATCTAACATATAAGTAGGTATGATATTTTGTATACTATCAAAAACAAGTTAGAAAACGGAACAAACAATTTGGAGGCTAGATGGAGAGGAAAAAAAAATAGCAAAAATTTAAAAACATGAAGCGTATTATGTCGAGAAACAAAGAAGAAGAAAAGATCAGCATAATGTTGTCTTAGAAAGGTAATCATGTACTCTACTTTTAAACAGAGAGAGGGACGTGGTTTGTTGAATAGTGGGAGGAAGGGAATTCCATAAAAGAGCACCTGAATAAGACAGGCTAGATTTGAAGAGGTGTATACGGGGCCTTTTTATAGAGAGACTGTTCCTGGAGGTGGTGTATTTTTTTTCAGTTGGCGAAAAAAGCCTAGATAAGTAAGGTGGAGCTTTCCCGTTAAGAATTTTGTGCGTCACTGAGTACACATTTGTTTAGTGCGAGGTGCTTAACCAGAGGGAGAAGTCCGATGGCCTGTAGCTTGGCATCAGTGGATAGAGACGGATCAGGGAGGATAAGCTTAGCAGCGCGTTTGTATAATGAGTTTATCTTTTTGAAGTGATTTTCACTGCAGCCATCCCATATTGTTGAGGCATAATCAATGTGTGGTTTAATGTAGGCATTAAAAAATAGTTTGCGCGTCTTAAGGTCAAGGATCGTTTTAAGTTTGGAAAGCAGAAACAACTTTTTGGACAAATGTTTTCTCATATGATATAGGTGGTTATGCCAGCTTAGATCATCATCTATTATTACTCCAAGCAGGCGGTGTTGACTGACCTGCTCAACTGGTATGGAGTCCAAAGAAAGGTTGAGTGATGGAGGTTTGAGCTGATGTTTCTGGCGGGTTGTGATAAGCATGCTTTTTGTTTTTGTGGGATTTACAAGCATGCGATTTTCATTACACCACCGAGAGACTTCATGAAGACTCTCTTGAAGATTTTTGTTTGCAATTTCAGGCACAGTTTTACCAGCGGAATGTAATGTTGAGTCGTCGGCAAACATGTCACACTCAGCCTCAGTACACGTTACATGTAACGGTAGATCGTTAACGAAGATACAAAACAGTAGTGGGCCTAAAATAGACCCCTGGGGCTCTCCATACTCCACAAACTGTTCAGAAGAACATTTTCCATTGACGTAGACTGTTTGTGTTCCTTTTGTAAGATAGGAGTTCAGAAACGAAAGAGCTGAGAGGCTCTTTTTGTTTAAGTAGGTGGCAAGCTTTTTCAATAAGATGGTATGATCGATAAGATCAAACGCTTTTCTTAGATCCAAGAAGACAGCACCAGCCATTTTATTATCATTTATGCTGTTGACCCACGAATTCACTATTCGTGCGAGTACAGTGTGGCATGAATGCTTGGGACGAAACCCTGACTGGTAATAATATAATAGGGACCTTTTTTCAAGAAATTCCAGAAGATGTTTGTGAACATGCTTTTCCAGAGGCCTTGAGAGAACGGATAGAAGGGAAATGGGGCGAAAGTTATTAATCTCAGAAGAATCGTTTACTTTAGGAACAGGCATTATTTTTGATTTTTTGCAAGCTACTGGGAAGACATTTTTTGTATACATAGGTTATAAATTTATGTAAGAGGTTCCACTATGTATGGTTGCGACAGGTCAAGGATATATCCATTGATACCATCACTGCCGAAGACTTTTTTTATAGGATGGAAATGTATTTGCCTACCTCGTGTACAGCAATATCAGGGATGACGAAAATATCATCTGAGGACAATCTTTGCTTACAGAACTTTGTTAGCTTCTCTGGTGTGGAATATATCGACTGATTGCGATTGTGAGAACTGAGTAAGTGTTTGGGGGCTGATAGAAAGTGGTTATTAAACTCCTCAGCGGAGAGGTTTTCTGGAATGGTATTGCACTGTTTACGCTTGTTGGTAAGCGTATTAAGTGCTGTCCAGACAGAGATAGAGAGAGAGAGAGAGAGAGAGAGAGAGAGAGAGAGAGAGAGAGAGAGAGAGAGAGAGAGAGAGAGAGAGAGAGAGAGAGAGAGAGAGAGAGAGAGAGATTGATTGATTGTACATTGCTTAACGTCCCGACAGCAACAAGGTTTTCTCAGGACGTGCCTGCACTGCTTGTGAAAAAAAAAACTAAACAGAACATTGAATGTATGTCGCCAGCCGGTCAAATACATTAAATAAACCTAACACATGGGGCCTAAATAAAGCTAAGACCATTTAGCAACACACATCCAATATCAAGAGCTACAGGCAGCGCAGACAGTATGGAGAGTTTTAAAAAGGCAAATACAGGTGAATGGACCAAGGGTAGACAGAAACACATGCCCCTGAATAGAGAGAAAAACTCACCCTGTGGGGCTGACCAGGGTGACCCTGGGAACTAAAAAGTACCTAACCCCACCCAAGTCCCCCAGGGCAGACCCGGGTGGGGACAGAGAGAGAGAGAGAGAGAGAGAGAGAGAGAGAGAGAGAGAGAGAGAGAGAGAGAGAGAGAGAGAGAGAGAGAGAGAGAACATCATTTACCGCGGTGATCTGTTGAAGATAGTGGTAAAGCACACAGCAAAAAATAAGTTATTCTAAATGCGGTCATGAATGAATAGTAAATCTTGATTTAAAAAAGAAAATCTAATATAAAACGTGCATCCTTGTATTGACTTTAGCAGAAAGCAATAGAAAAAGATTGAATTATCGAAATGCGACTCGTCGAAGGCCATAGCCGCACTATTTATGTGACGTTTTCCCGCGTTTCTAAGTTTGTGAAAGAAAGTTGTTTTCCTGAAATGACGTGCTGTTGTCTACTCAGTCACGATTTACAGAAAAACGGCCGAAGTTTTCTGGAGAAAAAAAAAAAAATCTCTGAAAGTTGCGGTACACAAATGTAAATCAACTACTCTCAGACGTGTCCCCCCCAAAAAAAAGGTACATTTTACCGTCCCTTCAGTGCTGTTCAAGTTTAGACAGACATGTGCTGGTCTGTGATTTTGGACCTTACGGCTTTCAAGCCGTAAGGTCCAAAATCACAGACCAGCACACATTTATATTTACAGAAAAGGTGCTCATTAACCCTCTGGCTGTCTGTAGCCGTTCTTGTCGCGCGACGAGTCCTGCAGGAAACAGCGCGACACAAAGCGGAGCTGCCGACAGCCAGAGGGTTCAGTTGTGTTGACGTGTGTTACAGTGCGTGCGTGCGTGTGAATTGTGTGTGTGCGCATGATTTGTGCGCTTGTATGGTTTGTGTGTGCGTGTGTTTGTGCACGCACGTGAAGTACTGGCATACCTTTGTTTTATTATTGTGTGTGTGCATAATTTGTGCGCTTGTATGGTTTGTGTGTGCGTGTGTTTGTGCACGCACGTGAAGTACTGGTATATCTGTTTTATTATTGTGTGTGTGCATGATTTGTGCGCTTGTATGGTTTGTGTGTGCTTGTGTTTGTGCACGCACGTGAAGTACTGGCATATCTTTGTTTTATTATTGAGTGTGTGTGTGTGCATGATTTGTGCGCTTGTATGGTTTGTGTGTGCGTGTGTTTGTGCACGCATGTGAAGTACTGGCATATCTTTGTTTTCAAACCTGCACAGGGGCGGACCGGGGGTGAGGAGGTGATGTCCAGAACCCCCCTCGACCTTTAAAATGCTATAACAAAGTCCCTTTTTGGGGTGTTTGGAGCCCCCTCACCCCCCCCCCCCCCCCCCACCCAAGGTGAGCCTTTTGTGTCAGGTTGAAGGTGCCAAACAAAAGTTCGACACCCCTCCCCACCCCCCCACTTCCGAAGTAACTGATCTGCCCCTGCTGCAGTTCCTAGAGTCTCATAGAGAGAGAGAGAGAAGGAGGAGGGCGGGGGGGGGGGGGGGGGGGGCGGGGGGGGGGGGGGTGAAAGAAAAAAAAAACGGGGGTGGGGGGGGGGGGGTGAAAGAGAGAGACATTTTGTAATGGAAAACCATTTTCGAACTGGCCGTTGATAGTCTAATTTACATATATTTACATATAATGCATAAGGTACTCAATACAATATTGAGAGACACAGACAGACATCAGACAGACAGACACACAGAGACAGACAGTAAAACATGAAAATGCTCAGCCTCAATTTCTTTCATCATAAAACGTCCATATTTATTGCAATTTGTACATGTTGTATATATGCATTCAGAAGTAAAAGTATGTCGTTCACAAACAGCGTGCATAGCATCTCCAAACATAAACATGTATACAACGTACAGTATACAAACCAATAAACACAAAGCAAAATCAAAGGCCATATTCAAAGCATCAAGAAATAACCATGCATTGAAAGGAACAGCACAAAACATGTAACTAAAATAAACTGCATTGTGCTTTCCATTCAAAGTCAAAGTGTGTTCCTTTCTTTACTGGTTATTTCTTCACATTTAACACGCTCGGCACTCAACTTTATATTACTCAAAGTGTGCTCTTGATTCTTTTTGTTCTGCTAGGCGTCTGCCTTGCTCTAATCTTCATCATCTACATGCACTGCATTTTCTAAGACTACACTTTCTGATACAAAAAGCACTAAACGTTCTAACATGAGCCCCACATCAACAGCTGCGGAAGCGTCATATAGCTCTGCCATTGGCAATGCTATACAACACTTCCGCAGCTGTTGATGCAGGGCGCCTTCAATGAGTTAAAGC
Organism: Semisulcospira habei; assembly: GCA_036245525.1. Taxonomy (NCBI): domain Eukaryota; kingdom Metazoa; phylum Mollusca; class Gastropoda; family Semisulcospiridae; genus Semisulcospira; species Semisulcospira habei. The sequence goes on from BTPG01000005.1 coordinate 12,385,677, forward strand.
TTTTGATTGTCGACAGAGCTCTTTGTCAAGGAGATTCAAGTGGCTGTCGGTAGCACTTTATGCTGAGGTGAATCCTGCACGACTTTTTACCCTTCAAGACTTCTCTTCAGACAGCATTCTTCTATTAACTCATTCGCGGCCAGCCGCATCTGGATGCGTGGCATAAGCCGCGCATCCGGATGCGGCTGGCCGCAAATGAGTTAACCCATATCATACTGAGGCTAAAAGCTTCAAAGCTCTACACTGCCATATGCAAGCTACATTATAGTACTTACAGATATGGATATAGACGAATGGCTTTAGTTCAAGGGTGGTGGCAGAATAGCTTGGCGCCTGGAGGCGCCAAGCTATTCTGGCACTACCCTTGAACTACTTTAGTCAAACTTATTTCACACACTGGTGTATTCCGAATGATATGGGTTAAGACTACTATTCTACTGTATTGTTGTTACACCTCGTAAAATATACTTTCTGGAATAATACATGTAAAATGAAGCTACATTTTCTTGTTGAAATATCAATTTACCTAGCCTGCAAATGTCAACTGTAGGTAAATGCTGAAAAATAATATCACAAAGGTCTTAGAACTAGTGGGCATAATTTATATGTATTAATACAAAGTGATCGGTTTTTAAATTAAATGCGTTCTGAAGATTAAGTAAAAATAGCATCATTGCTCATGCCACTTCAAATTCATACAAATATACAGTACAAAGTCAAAACACAAATATGCTAAGGTAGTTGATCACATCACATGAAACGAACAAATAAACAAACAGACAAATAAATACACAAACAAACAGACAAACAAACACAAAACCAAACAAACAGTTGATAGCAGCATAATTTTTATCACAGTTTTTCAGATGCATAGAAAAACATAATCCAGCACAATCATCAATTCGAAACGCACAAAACAAGCACAAACAATCGATTACATATAATACACAGTAATATAAAATGACTTTCAAGAATTGCAAATCATGAAGAAGACTTTGTGCAGGTCTGTGATTTTGGACCTTATGGTTTTCAGTCGTAAGGTCCAAAGTCACAGACCTGAACACACAAAGCTCTAAGATAAAATTTCCTTGGTCTCGGAAAATAAAAATGACCAGAAAAGCTGCAGCCTCTGCATGCCCTTTAAAAAAGTGGATTAAAAAGCCTGGACAAACACACAATATTGCATGTTTGTCCAGGCTTTGAATGCACTGTTTTCATCGAAACATGCACTGTTAAACTACTTTTGATTTCCAAACAACTTCTATTGAAACCTGGACAAGCTGATACAATGCAATGAACTTCTTTCAAAATGCCAAAATATATGTACCATCATGAGCATGTGTCCTGCAATCGTTTAAAAAGTAACGCCATTTTTTCCAACAGACAAATCTTTCTAACATGCTCATACTTAATAATGACTTGGGGAGGCATCTTTGAAGACTGTGTGACACTGTCACAGCTGTGGGAGTTGCATCGACCATGGCAGTTCAAAGGCAATGCTAGATTACCTGGACTATTCTGCAGGCACAAAGCTAACCTGGTACCACCATCCTTGAGCTGTCATGGCCGACACATTTCTCACTGTGTTGTGTTGATGGTGTGTGTTACTAACATCCATCATTTGCGATGTCCATAAAAAAATAGGATATCTGTCCTCCTTTGGCACATGATTTTCAAGGTACAAGATCTAGCAGACTCCATGACAAAACTTAACACTTTGGATGTCATCAGCTTGTTTTGTTGACATGATTCCTGAATGAATCACTACCACAAAAATCACTTCCAGCAGTCAAAGGGTTAATGAAACACAGTAAAAAGAATCAGACTGCAAAATATTAATTGCCTGACTAATTATCGCCATCATTGCAGGATACATTCAATTCTCAATAAATTCTAACCCCTCTGCACAAGCAGCCAATGGTACAGTAAACAGGACCACTGGCTGCACGCACAAAGGGTTAACTCTTTGGCTGTCAGTAGCGCTTTCTGTCTTGGCGACTCCAGCGCTACTGACAGCCAAAAGGTCAATGCACATATCTTCCCACACAATCATACAAACAGCCTGAGTGCACAGTAGCATTGCACAGGAAGACAATCTCCACACATTATCAAGGACGGAATTAAAACGCCTTCATTGCGGGAGCACTAACTGGCCAGCACAAAAAGTAACGAGGTCAGCAGTAAACAAGTCGGCCAATCAGTTCAGCAAAGAAAGGTCAACCAGGTCAGCAGTAAAAGGTCAACGAGTTAGGAGGTCAGCAGTTAAAAAGTCAACCAATCAGGAGATCAGCATCAACGAGGCAGCCAATCGGATGAAGTCCGTCACCTGCGATGGTTGGACATGTTACGCTCGTTTTTTCGCACCACCTCCAGTTTCTGACCTTGTGTGGAGATCAGCTGGGCCATCTCTACGAAACCAGAACAAAAAAAACAGTGAATATCAAAATATCAATCATATAATGTTGAATGACATACTGCATTGACAGTTCCAACTAAAAATTGTTGTATGGCAGATATTAACCCATAAAGCACTGCCGCACTGCAGCAGGAGATAGACCGACTATAATAATTCAAGGGTAGTGCCAGATTAGCTTGGCCTGAAGGCACCAAGCTAATCTGGCACAACCTTTGAATTATCATGGTCAATCCATCTGCCAGAACTGGTTCACAGCTGTTAGGCAACACCTTGAAAATTAGGTAACACCTCGCAAATGTAAATGTGGGGTAAATGGGTTAACCCTTTTAGCCCCAGATCCCTACAGGAGATGGCTTGACCATGATAATTCATGGGTAGTGCCAGATTAGCTTGGTGCCTGAAGGTGCCAAGCTAATCTGGCACTACACATGAATTATCATGGTCAAGCCATCTCCTGTGACTGGTACATAGTTGTTAGGCAACACCTCCATAATTTGAGAAATGGGACCTTGGGGCTAAAAGGGTTAACCACATAGTGCATGCAGCCAGCCACCAGCACTGTTTTAACCCCTCCTCTGCCAGTGATCATTGATCATGTTTCAACCAAAGAACGCAGATACAAACTGGTGTCGGCAAGAAGCATTGATCCTCATGAGCCCATGCAGCTGCGGGAGCTCATGAGGATCTATGTCTCTTGCAGTTGGATCCTGTTCAGCTTTTCTTGGGAAGGCAATTTTCAAAACAAATGTGCCTGAGTTGGCACATGTACATCTGTGCTCTATAAATATACAACACACATGTGGGGATCATTAAAAACTGTACAACATGACAGAACATTTATTTTCTTGCTGAAGTTTCAAGCAAATACATCTGCAGAGTCATTCAACAAATACACATTTCATTGTTGAAAAATAAATACAAAACACAAGAGATCATTCAGAAAATGGAATATCAGAAAGAACATTGATATTCTTGCATAAGCTTTATGAACATGCAATGTTTGCAAAGTGATTTATCAAAATTTATATCATCGTCAAAAACAAACAGACAAACAAGTGGGAGAATAAGAGCCAAAAGTCAGAAAGTACCCTGGTTTTCTTGCTGAAGGTTGGAGCCCATGCGTGTGAGATTTGCAATCTTCTCTTCAAGCCGTCGACACAGCTCCTGTGTGTCTGGAACCATAGTCACCGCTCCTTCTGCAAAGTACAGTAAGTTAGTAACTTTGTTCATGACATGGGATATACAGTAAACTTCAGATAAACAAGAAAAAGCCCCTTTGCCTCACGTGTATGACCGATCCACATGTGTGACCTTTGTGACAGTAAGTAAAGGAATGGCTTCTGCACCAGCAAAATCCATGTTTACACAGATTTGCCCACCTCTTGTGACCCTTGACCTTTCTGAGGGCTCATCCAAAATAGTATGCATAGATAGGTCTTACTATCAGGTATCTCTGTAGCAAATGTGGGTTTGAAGTTGTGAATAGTATGAGAAAAAATCCCCATCTTTTGTCAAAATATGGCTATTTTTTATACCTACTTCCTGTGCTCTTGTAACCCTTGACCTTTCCTAGGGGTCATCCAAATTAGTATGCATAGATAGACCTTACCATCAGGTATCTGTGTAGCAAGTTTGGGTTTTGAAGTTGTTAACAGTATTTGAGAAAAAAACATCTTTTGTCAAAATATGGCTGTTCTTTACCTGGCTATTATTTTTTATACCTATTTCCTGAACTCTTGTGACCCTTGACCTTTCCAAGAGATCAACCAAATTAGTATTCATAGAAAGGTCTTCCCATCAGTGTCTTTGTACCAAGTTTGGGTTTGAAGTTGTGCATGGTATTTACAACAAACAAAAAAAAAAAAAATGTGTCAAAATAAGCTATTGTTGACCTACTTCCTGATCCCCATAACCTTCACCTTTGTGAGAGGTCACTCAAATTAGTATGTTTAGAAAGGTCTTGCCACAAAGTATCCTTGGGTCAAGTTTGAAGACAGTGGCTTGAATAGTCTCTGAGTAAATGCCCGCATTAAAGTTTACCAAGGACAAAGGCAGACGGACCACAGACGGATGATCACTGGCCCAGAACATAGACTCACTTTTGCTTCGCACGTGAGCCAAAAAAAATCGCCTAGGGGCCCAAATGTTCTTGTTATCTAAAGTTTGTAATAAGAAATGTAATTTGTACAGAAATAGTGCTATTGTGACTTCTGAAAAAGTGTTATTATATCTGACTTTTGTTATATCTGACCTTGTTGTAAGCTAAGTCGACCTTAACAAGAATATTATTTATTATTATTACATGGTATTTATATGGCGCATTTCTCATATTTATAATATAACTCAATGCGCAGAATGTAGCCACGAACTGAACCCAACAAGCACGCTCATGTGAATCACATGCATTCACTCACACACTGTACGTAAACACAGAACATTCACGTGGTGCTAAGGGCAAGCTCAAGCGAGCTACTGAAGTGACGGTATTTGGAAATCGTTTTGTATTTGAAATTTTATTAAGTTGGCTGAAACTGATACCAAAGTGAGGGGGAGGAAGAGCCGGAGTACCCGGAGAAAGAACCCCCGACGGTCCGCCTGAAATTAACGGTGACAGTTACTAGAGGAGAAAAATCCGACGCCGGAACCCGGGAATCGAACCTCGCACCTTTAGCATTGGTGGCAGGCGCCTTAACCACTGCGCCACGGACTGCCCCACCGAATAGGCTACAGTCAAACCCGTGTAAAACGACCATCCAAGGGACTATCAAAAAGTGGTTTCTTTAGACAGGTGGCCTCATTACACAGGGCCATCAAAGAAACAGAAAGTCGACCATGTTTCTTGCAACTGGATCGTGTGCACTTATTCTCTGCAGTAATCAGTTTAGTATACCTGTGCCAAGAATTGGGGAAGATGAGTAGGAGCGTGTGAGATTGGAAACATCAGACTGGCTGCCTCCTCTGGAAAAGTAGCTAGACCCGTGTGTGAGGCCAAAGTCGGACGAGGTGTTTGGCCTTTGCCGTCTTGGGGAGGGAGGGTTGGATCTAGTATCTGCAAGGGCAAACAAAACACAGTTACTTCAGTATTTCACAGTGTGTAATATAACAACTGCCTGCGCAAGATCCTAAATATCCATTGGCCAGAGACCATCAGCAACAACGAACTCTGGAACAGAACCAACCAGCTGCCTGCAGAAGACGAAATTAAACAACGACGTTGGAGATGGATAGGGCACACCTTACGTAAGCCAGCAGACAACATCACCAGGCAAGCCCTAACATGGAATCCACAGGGCACGCGTAAAAGAGGCAGACCAAGAAACACATGGCGCCGGGAACTGGATGCAGACCTTAAGACCATGAAGATGACCTGGAACCAAGTGGAAAGGAGAGCCCGGGACAGAGACTCTTGGAGATCCTTTGTAGGCGGCCTATGCCCCAGTAGTTTGCAAGGCATAAGTAAGTAAGTAAGTAATATAACAAAAGTTAGATTACCGGGGGTTGTCCTAGACCACACTCTTGATTAGTTTATGTAAATTACTCTTCGGATACATAACAAAAACCATTTTGGCCGCATGACCTTTCAAAGTTTCATAATGATGCAGGTCAGCCTTATTATCCCAGGAAGCCATAAAGTCAGACCATGTTAACTCATTTGAGACGTGCCGCCTCCAGATACGCGACATAAGCTGCATATCCGGAGGCAGCACGTCTCGAATGAGTCAACTGTTAACTGTGATTGTCTTATTGTAGTGCTGTATTTACACCAACCTTTGGTCAGCAAAAAAAAAATCACTTGGTGATCAAAAGATCCTCAGGCCGATGTCAGCCTTAGCTGGCCCGCGCACGGCTGTGTGCGGGCCAACTAAGGTTGATGTAACCTCAACAACCTTTTGCTTAAAGGAAATAAACATAGATGCCAGAGACCTGTGCACACTAGATCAGATTCCATAGAATACTGGAGTGCATAATGCTGAGGCTGAACTGTATAAAAATATAAAAATTAAAAAAATAATAAATCGAGGAGGGTGAAAAAAAGAGATAAAATGGTTAACAAGGAAATAAAGAAATGATGCCCAAACTGGTAGAGACATTAAAACATTTCATTCAAAAGTCACCTGTAGTCTTAGACACGCCAGAGATGTCGGAGCGAGGGGGATAGGACATCGCCAGTGACTTGTCGTAATCCTCCGCTGTAGACGAATTACCGTTCAGCTTGTCCGGAGAGCTGCTTCGAGACCTTCGTCTGCTGCAGATTCAGAAGAAAACAATAATAATTATCAAAGTACACAAAGTCCTCTTCAGGTCCGAGTCGTTAACCCCTTCACTGCCAGTGGGCGCAGATTGTGTTTTTGAAATCATTGCGAGTTTAAAATCAAAGATCCCCAGCCACAAAAGTGGTTACATCAAGAGGCATAGATCCACATGACTCCCACAACTTGCAGGGGCTCATGAGGATCTACACCTCTTGTAGATGTGTGGTGTTCAGTTTTTCTCAGCAGTGAATGGGATATCTGCTGCCCGGGTGAATAAACACAACTGCAATATTGGCATTCACGTTAAATTAAAGCGAAGAGGAGAGTGAAGGGGTAGGGGTGGAGGGAATGAGAGGTGGGGATGGAGGGGTAGGGGTTGGAGGGGGGGGGGGGTTGATAGATGCAGTATACATTATATATGTCAAGGAAAATCCTTCAATGTGGGACAAGTACATATACCCTTTCGTTGTCTTTAGTGCTTGTTGTTGCAATGATCACTGTTACAAAAAGCCCTACCGACAGCCAAAGTGTCAGACTTCTTATTTCCCAGATTTTCAAATCAAACTGTTAACCCTTGACAATCATAAGACACCAAGTACATGTCAAGAGTCAAGCAATTACATTAACCCTTTGGCTGCCAGTAGAGGTTTTTGTCAAAGCGATTCCTCCAGGGATCATCATGACAAAAACACTACCGACAAGCAAAGGGTTAACACCTTAACTGCTGAGAAAAACTGAACCCCAACCCAAATGCAAGAGATATAGATCCTCATGAGCCCCCGCAGTTGCGGGGGCTCATGAGGATCTATACCTCTTGCTGAAACCATTTGTTTCTTGGACCACCTGGGAGTGCGACGTTGAATTTAACATGATTTCATGAAGCACAATCTACATCAGTTGGCAGTGAAGGGGTTAAATAGTGTTACAGATACAAAGTGTTAACTTTTCCTCACTGTACACAAAGTTCTCACCTGCGAACTCTTGATCTATGGGGAGATGAGTGTGGTCGTGCTGTCCTCTCTTCGGATCGGGCGTTTGCCTCCCTCTGTCCGGCAATGAGCTGTCTCATTTCACCTAACAGCGTTTTCAGTTCTTTTCCAGCTTCAGTGTAGCCTTCCCTAGGCCCCTTTGAATAAACACAATGACCCGTGGAACACTGAGCACAGGTCATAGGAAAGCACTGACAGAGCATTTATATACCAAGGGAAATTACTCAACATTGCACACAACCACAAACAATTAGTTCCCCTTACCCCTTCTTCATATGGCACATTCCATGTTCACTGGTTCATTTTGGCACCAAAGTAAAAGTCCACGAGAAGGAAAAAACATAAAGTACATGACAATTCCCATTCAAAATTCAAGGCATAAACTCATTTTATTAACTGCCAAGAAAAATTAATTTTTCTCTAAAATGTATTTTTTCGAAAAATACTTACCGATGACATGACTGTCAGGAAATAGTCTACTTGCTTACCAATTTTAGCCTTAGACCCAAAGGGTCCCCCCAGGAGGCTCTCAGGGATCCCTAACAGGGACGAGAGTAGCCTCCCCTGCCCATCCGGTCACGTGCCCGGTGGTGTCTCCTTTAGCCAGTTGTCTACGGAGTTACCAGCGGCAAGCGGGGAGGAGGGAGGGACCTCCGAGTCATGTCATCGGTAAGTATTTTTCGAAAAAATACATTTTAGAGAAAAATTAATTTGTTTCCTCAAAACACATTACCAATGACATGACTGTCAGGAAGAATCCAAAAAAGGAGGAGGGTGCCGCAGAATCCCTTTCAGAAACCTCATTAGGGACGAAGACGGCCTGTCACTCCTGATCACACACTCCCGACAATTTTAGCGAAGTGCCTACCTAAGGCGCCGGGGGCGCCTGGAGGGAGTGCTGTGCCGCAGAGATGTCGCCCACCAGTGAGAGGTTGTCGCGCTGGACTGTCCGGTCGCGGAGGTAGAAGCGGGCAAAGGTGATTTCGGCCCGCCACCCCACTGCAGCCACAATGTCCTTAACCGCACAGTTGCGGTCAAAGGCGAGACTTGCGGCCATAGCGCGAACTTCATGGGCGCGTATCCTGAGGGCCTCGGCTCCATGTGGGGAGAGGTCGCGATAGGCGGACCGTATTACCCAGCGGAGCCAGGAGGAGATCGTTTGGGCAGAGATGTCAGTTCTGCCGGCGGTCAGAGGCAAAAAGAGACGAGTCCGTCCCCTCCGTACGGACTTGGAGCGACGCAGGTAGATACGGAGTGCACGCACCGGATCTTGCTGCCGAGTCTCCCGAGGAAGGTCGGGCCCTTTAAGCGGCCGAATAGCGATGACCTGAGGCGCCGTCAAGGGAGATCTATTCTTAGCGAGAAAGAAGGATCCGGGAGAAGCTGAACGGAGCCATCCACTCGGAACTGCAGGCAGGAAGGGCGAGACGAGAGCGCGTGGAGCTCGCTGACGCGGGCTGCCGTGGCGAGGGCCACCAGGAAGCAGGCCTTCCGAGTCACGTCCGTGAAGCTGGCCAGATGGAGCGGTTCGAAACGGTCCGAATTCAGCCAGGTGAGGACCCAGGGGAGGTCCCAGCGTGGAACGAGGGAGCAGGAAACCGGACGCTGCAAGCCGAAATGCGCCATAAGGTCGGCCAGGTCCTTGCAGGCACCAGGGTCGGGACGGCCGAGGTGACGGTAGGTGTCGGCAATCATGGAGAGATAGCCACGGATCGTGATGGGAGCCAAACCTTGGTCTTGGAAGAGCCAGAGGAAGAAGTCCGCGAGCTGAGGGGTCATCAGATCGACGGGGGAGAGACGACGGTCAGAGCACCAGGCACGAAGCACTCGCCACTTTCCCTCGTAGACACGTCTGGTGGAAGGTCTGCGGGCTGAAGCGATAGCGTCCACTGCCGCACTCGAGAAGCCTCTAGCGGAGTGGGCGTGCCGCACAATCGCCAGGCGTGTAGGAGAAGTCGCTTGGGGCAGGGGTGGAAGAGCGGCTGGCGGGGCTGCTTGAGCATCGTGCGAGGGGTGGGAAGTGGAAGGGGCGGTTCCGTGGCGAGACTGAGCAGGTCGGTGGTCCATGATCTGTCCCAGGAAAACGGGGCCACCAGGAGAAGGACTGCGTTGCACCCCCGGAGCTTGAGCAGGACTTTGGGGACCAGGACCGTCGGAGGGTAGGCGTAGGCAACTAGTCCGTCCCAAGAGATCGAGAGCGCATCGACCGCCCAGGCCAGCGGGTCGGGAATCGGGGAGACGAAGAGGGGAGGAAGCTGGTGGTTCCACCTGGTGGCGAAGAGGTCGACAAGGGGAGTCTCCCAACGCTCGCAGATCAGGCGAAAGATGTCCCGGCGCAGGGTCCATTCTGTGTGAAGAAGCTGGCCCCGCCGAGAGAGGGAGTCTGCCAGAACGTTCAGGTGACCCGGAATGTGACGGGCTCGTAGGGAGATGCCGCGGTCCTCGCACCAGCGAAGGAGTCGGTAGAGAAGGATGCAGAGGTCGGGCGAGCGGGTCCCTCCCTGCTTCTGTATGTAAGCGACGACCGTGGAGTTGTCGGAGAGGACAAGGAGGTCCTGCGTCCGAAGATCGGGTTCCCAAGCGCGGAGGGCCTGCCAAACCGCATTCAGCTCCAGCCAGTTGATGTGCCGCGAAGCCAGGTCCTCGTTCCAGCGGCTGGCCGCATAGCGAAAACTCGGGAGAAGGTGAGCGCCCCCCCCGGCGAGACTGGCATCGACGCAGAGAGAGAGACGGGGCAGTGGTGAGGTTAGGGGAATCCCGGAGCCGAGCCAAGAAACGTCCGTCCAGCGAAGTAGATGGGGCCGCAGCATAGGGGGTATCGGCACCAGGGTGGAGAGATCGCCGGAGGACGGTCTCCAGTGGAGGAGAAGATGCAATTGAAGAGGATGAGAGTACAGACGACCGAGGGGGAAGAGATCTGCCGCAGCACTCATCAGGCCGAGGAGCTGGAGCCACACCCTGGCGGGGACAGCCGCTTCCTGAGCTACCAGACGGGCGAGATCGGCGAGTTTCTGGATCCGAGGCTCGGGAAGACGCACTAGGTTGCGGTCGGTCACAAACTCCATCCCCAGGTGCACGAAGTGGCGAGAGGGAGTGAGGTCGGACTTGCTAGCGTTGACCAGGAAGCCGAGGCGAGATAACAGGAGGAGAAGCGCATCCCTGTCCAGGAGAAGAGAGGCCACTGACTGGTTCCGCAGAAGAAGGTCGTCCAAGTAGTTGGAGATCGGGCTGCAAGAAGAACGACGGGCTCTGGCTACCACGGCGTTCATGATCCGCGTAAATATCCACGGGCTGAGGTTGAGACCGAAGGGGAGGGCCCGAAACTGGAAAACAGTCCCATCGATGGCAAAGTGGAGGTACCGGCGGGAGGCTGGATGGATTGGGACGTGCAGATAGGCATCGGACAGGTCCAGGCTGACGGCGAAGTCCATGGGCTGGACGGCAGCGCGAAGGGACCTGGCTGTCTCCATCCGGAAGGACGGGGCGGTGATAAACCGATTCAGGGTGGAGAGATCGATGATCGGCCTCCACTTGCCTCCAGGCTTGGGGACTACGAAGAGTCGGCTGTAGAAGGCGGGTGAGTCGTGGAAGGCGATGACCTCCGTAGCGGCTTTCTGGAGAAGAGCAGCGACTTCTCCGCGAAGGGCATCGGCCTTGGGCGGATGTGACGGGATCTCGGTCCACAGGGGGGAGCGCCGAAGCAGGGGCGGGGAACGAAAGGAGATGAGAAGACCGTCTGAGACAATGAAGAGGATCCACGGGTCGTCCGGAAACAGGGAGCGCCAGACGTCTCCGTGCAGGGCGAGCCTCCCGCCGACAGGCGACCCCGAAGCGGTCGGCGGGGGCGGAGGCGAGCAGAAGTCAGGGGGCCCTCCCACGCCCAGGGCGGCAGGCGGGCTTGGGCCAGGCCGGGACGGCAGGACGGGCGCGGCCAGGACCGGGCGCATGGGAAGAGGAGAGAGGACGGGAGGCCGAGGCGTAGGCAGGGGCCGTCGCGGAGGGTCTGACGAACCGCAGGGCGCGACCCGAGGCCTTGCGGGTTGGCGGAAAGCGAGACGAGGGGGCGTTTGGCCAACGGTCCTTGTTAGCTTCCTTCAGGGACTGCCAGGAAGGGGCGAAGAGGAGCGGAGCGCCGACCGGGGCCCGGCGGAGCTGGGATTTCACATCACGGGGAAGACCCGGGCAGGACTGGAGCACATCACGCCGCATCAGGTCACAGTTGGCGGCCGCCGCCATGGCGTTGACGGACGAATGGTAGGCCGCTCGGTTGGCTGCAACTGCCAAGGTGTGAAGATCCGACAGCAGGGGAGGAGCGGAGGGAAGCCAGGCCGCCTCGATACGGTTAATGAAGGCTTGTGTGAGGGAGCTCCAAAAATCCCGAACATGCGAGGGCGTTTCGGACGAGTGAGGCGGTACGTTCCAGGCCGCGAGGCAGGGCACGGTTGAGCTGGGAAGAGCCGCCGGCGAGCACCAGCGCAGGCGGATCCACCGGAGGCAGCGAGCACGAGAAGGATTGCGAGTGGCCGGGGTACCAGGACTGCCGAAAGGCGATGTCGACACCGGAAGGCCAGCGGCGGTCGGAGAAGAAGTCCGAGTCGGAAGCAGAATCTCGCTGGAGGTGCGCAGACCGTTAGGTCGCGGAAGGCAGGCGGCTGGGGAAGCGACTTGAATTTCTTAACCTGACGAGCAGCGTCCACAAAGGCGGCCGCTTTCCTCTTCAGCGGTGGGGAAGGTGGGCAGGAATCCGCGGGAAGGCAAGCCGCGATGAGACGGGCGGCGTCATCCAAGGCTTGGAGAGTCTCGCCACGAGGAGTGGACAGGATAGCTGGAGACGCTGGATCATCCACCTGAGAGGGCGAACGGCTGCCGGACTCAAGCAAGGCCGACACGGAGTCCTCCAGCAGCAGGCTTAAGGTCTCTCCATCGATGGCAGGCGGTGGCGGCGGAGAAGACCGAAGCACAGGAGGTAAACTGACGCGCGCAGGCGGCGGAGGAGGAGCCGAGGGGCTACGCTGACGCCGCCGCAGGGAAGTAAGAGGCGAAGGGCGTCGGGAACGATGAGAGCGTCGATCCCGATGGGAACTACTGCGCCGAGAACGAGGCGGAGTCCTGTCGTCTCTACGACTCCTATGAGAGGAGTGAGGTGAGGGGCGCCGAGAGGACCAGCGCTGCGGAGAACGGCTGCGCCGACGGGAGGCATAGGAGGAAGTTGAGCGAGAGGACGACGAATGCCGGGGGCTATGTCTCCTATCCATGCGACGAGGGCTAAGCTGACGGTCGACATCGTGGCGCCTGGAAGAACGGGGACGGTCTCTTCTGTCCCGAGGAGGATGAAAAGGCGACGACGGTCGCGGTGCCCGGGGCTCATGGAGGGGGGCACGTAGCCGGCTAGGCGACTCGCCGGAGGAGTCAGCGGGCTTAGGAGGGGGGGGCCATAAGGCCAACACGTCTAGGAACAGGCGACAAAGGTCGCGGTGCCCGGGGCTCAAGGAGGGGGGGCACAACTAGACGGAGGGGCCGAAAGGCCGACGCGTGTATCGACGAGCGACAAAGGTCACGGTGCCCGGGGCTCAAGGAGGGGGGCACGGAGCCGGCTTGGCGACTCGCCGGAGGAGTCAGCGGGCTTAGGGGGGGCCACAAGGCCCACGCGTTTACTAACAGGCGACAACAGTCGCGGTGCCCGGGGCTCAAGGAGGGGGGCACAAAGCCGGCTTGGCGACTCACCGGAGGAGTCAGTGGGCAAGGGCGGTGCGGACACCATAGCAGGAATAGTCTTACCAGGCAGACGAGGCGTGCGTTTCTCCACTTCCGAGGAGGGGAGCTTGACTGGGTCCCGGCGTGTTGTGACAGGTCGCTCGCGCCGGTAGAACCTCCAAAGCTCCGACCAACGAACCTCCGGCCACGAAGAGCAGACAGCGCAGGCGAGGTCCAAGGAGCAGCCAGAACACGGAAGACAGACTTTATGCCGGTCACTAGGCCACTGAAAGTCGCCGCAAAGGGGACAGGTGCGCACTTGATGACTGCAACACAAACCCAAAGATGAAAGGCGACCGGTGGCGGGAACTAACCCGCCTACATAACTTCCGAACCAGGGAAACGACTGAAGCTCACGACGAAACGCGGGAGAGAACCAAAAAAGTTCGAGACGAGACCGACGTCCGGCCCAGCCGGGCAAGACGTAGGCGGCGGCCGAGACGTTACCTTTCCATGGCGGAGCGCCGAAGCACAAACCACCGCGAGCGACGGAAGCCAAGAAGCAGAAGAAGGCCCCAGGCCCAGCTAACAGCACAAGGCACAGACGAGGGCTAGCAGAGAAGGAGGCGACGCCAGAAGCAGAGACGAGAGGCTAGGCGAAGACAGGCCGGTAAGGACGGTCGAACCGTACAGTCTACGAAGGGTCAGAGGCTCAGGTAAACGCGTGCGTACGCTAACAGCGAAGTAGACAACTGGCTAAAGGAGACACCACCGGGCACGTGACCGGATGGGCAGGGGAGGCTACTCTCGTCCCTGTTAGGGATCCCCGAGAGCCTCCTGGGGGGACCCTTTGGGTCTTAGGCTAAAATTGGTAAGCAAGTAGACTATTTCCTGACAGTCATGTCATCGGTAATGTGTTTTGAGGAAACAACGTGAACACAATTTAACTAATAATAATAATAATAATACCGTTATTATATAGGCGCTTTTTCTCAATTTTGGGGAAATCGACTCAAAGCGCCGCGCCTGAAACCCAACACACACACTCACGAAACAGACACGGATTTACGCCATTTAAGACAAACACAGTACAAGACAGACGAAGGGCCAGTCAGCTACTAAAGTTACAGAGAATTTTTGATCGCTTGTATTTGAAATTTGTAAAGTGGTCTGAGACCGGTACCTTACTGCAATAGACATAGTGATAAATGAAAGTACAAGACAATAAAAGAAACAAGATGGGATGAACCATAACCCACAAAGTCCCTTCTATATATGAGAGCTGTCTTCGCTTCAAGGGTCTCTACCTTTTGTCTTTGACTTGATTTTGATGTTGAAATATCTCCTTTTGAAAAAGCCTCCCATATGTGCTAATGCGTCATAGTGAACTCTATAAGGGGCGCGCACAGTGCTTACGTGTCATTGGTTTGTCAAACGTCATTTGTCATGACGGATATTTTAGTTTTTACATAATTTTATATTTAACGTGATATGAGTTTCGCTTTCAAGACTTGCGAAAATGGAAACAAAACTAGAATTTCACGGTACAATTTCAGTCTTGCTATAATTTGTGTGAAATCAGCTACATGCCTTACTAAGTACACCTGCATGCTCTTCTGACAGCGCGTCGATGTGTGTGCATGTGTATGCGCACGCTCTGAACATCTTAAAAATAATAATAATAATACATAGTTTTTATATAGCGCCCTTCTCCACGAACAGCAAGCTCGGAGCGCTTTACAGCACAAAAAAAATATTAAAAAGGAGAAAAATTAGAACGCACTCACTCTTTAAATAAACATCTGCTCGCACCATGTAGGCGCATTCCTAACACGAAACACACACACACACATACACACACACACACACAGCCTATCAACTTGGGGAAACAACCAACATTTCCAGGCAGCACATCCAGACTAAGCTAATCTTGAGATACTCAGGGGATCTAACTGTTCGTCTGTCCAGCGCTGAGTGATTCCCCTTGGTTTGTTAAGCTAATCTTGATATGCTACCTGGAAAAAATGGGTCTTCAAATTTGTTTTGAAGGTCAACAGGGTAGGGGAAAGACGGACATGCAGTGGAAGTGAGTTCCAGACGTGAGGGGCCTGATAACTGAAAGAACGGGCACCAGCAGTTTTTAGGCTGACTCTGGGCTGAACAACAGTTTTTGTGAGCTTGAGCGTAGACTTCTACTAGGATTGTGTGAGGCAAGGGAAGAAGACAGATATGCAGGAAGCGTATTGTCATAGTGTTTGTATGCCAAAGTGGCCAGCTTGTACTCTATTCTCTGTTTGACAGGTAGCCAGTGGAGATGCTTTAGCAGTGGTGTGACATGATCAGTACGTTTTTTGCGAAGGACTAACCGGGCTGCATTATTCTGGATACGCTGAATGCGAGTGAGTTGATCAGATGAGATACCAGCAAGGAGGGAATTACAGTAATCTAGACGGGACAGAATGCGAGAGCATACGAGCTGGGCAGTAGCCTTTTCTGTCAAAAAGCATCTGATCATGCCTATTCTGCGGAGCTCCAGGTAGGCAGTGCGGCAAAGATGGCTAACCTGTTTTTCCATCGATAAACTTGAATCCAGGAATACACCCAGATTTTTTACATCGGATTTGAAAGAAATGTCTTGGTCACATATGGAAATATGATCACTGCTGGAGGCGGATGTTCTAGTTCGAGTACCAACAAGCATGCTCTCTGTTTTATCATCATTTAACTTGAGTCTGTTGCAAGTCATCCAGTCTTTGACTTCAACTATACACTTCTCCACATTGGAGACAATGGTCTGCAGTTTACCAGGATGGTCAGACTTAGAGATCTGAGTGTCATCAGCATACTTGTGATACTCACAGCTATTCTGGCTGATGATTCGGGAAACTGGTTTAGTGTACAGAGAGAACAGCAGAGGACCCAAAACTGACCCCTGTGGGACACCATACTTCAAAAGCACAGGCTGAGACATGATCCCATTCACACATACAGACTGTTATCTTTCAAAAAGGTAAGACCTGAGCCATGACAGCGCTGGACCGGAAATACCAAAAGACACGCATAGGCGTTCTAAAAGAATCCCATGATCCAGCGTGTCAAACGCCGCAGACAGGTCTAATAATGATAGCAAAGAGACATGTCCGATGTCGGCATGTGTAAGCAGGCTATTGATAATGTGAAGCAATGCTGTCTCAGTACTGTGATTTCTTCGATATGCAGACTGATACAGTTCAAGTAAATCATTACTACTGAGATGTGACATAAGCTGACTCAGCACAACTTTCTCCAGAATCTTGGAAAGAAAGGGAAGATTAGACACTGGTCTATAATTTTTCAGCAAGTTTGCATCCATCCCTGCCTTCTTCAAAAATGGAATTACCACAGCCTGCTTAAAATGCCGAGGCACAGACCCTGACTCCAGAGACAAGTTAATAATTCTGGTTATCACACTGACAAGCTCATCAGGGCATAGCTTGAGTATAAAGGTAGGAATGGGGTCAAGGGAACAAGATTTGGTGGGTGAGGAAATAATTAGTTTCTTTACAGTCAACTCTGTGACAGCAGTAAACTCATGTAACACAGGCCCGTCATATGGTAAATAGGACACAGCATCAGAACAGTTGTCCAGTTCCTGACGGATCGTGCTTATCTTAGAATCAAAATACTGACAAAACTTATCAGGTAAATCATTCATAGGAATGGTATTCGGGAGTACAGGTTCATTTTTCTTTCCAAGAAGTTCATTTGTAAGGCCAAACAGCTGACGACTAGATATGCAGTCTTCAAGTTTGGCACAAACAAAGTCTTTCTTAGCTGCACGCTGTGAGGACTTCAGTGCAGCATGCTGCTTCACAAACATGTCTCTATGTACTGTAAGACCACTACACCTCCACAGTCTCTCTGTGCTTCAAAGCTCACGCTTGGCATCTTTCAGCTCTTTCGTTAGCCAAGGGGCCGGGGGACGTGAGGTTACGCGTCTGGTGGTGAGTGGCGCATGCTTGTTGAGAATGTCAGAGAGTGTACAGTTGTAAGTGTCCAGCAGTTCAACAGGTATAGATTCTCATGCGCCTGGAGGGCGCATGAGGATCTATTCCTTCTGGAGATGCGTGCATGTTTGTGAGAGAGAGAGAGAGAGAGAGAGAGAGAGAGAGAGAGAGAGAGAGAGAGAGAGAGAGAGAGAGAGAGAGAGCCACATGTGCGAGAGAGAATGTCGTCATATTTAGAGTATTATGTCAGTGTCTGCGTGGTGACGGAGTTGCCTCTTTTACGTCACCGACACTGACTTTCTCTAGAAGTAGTGTTTTTATGTGTTTTAATTCTTTTCTGAAAAAAATTATTTTTACTAAAGCAGTTAAAAGGATACAAAGCTGGCTAACGAACTCAACCAATGTCTTTCTTCAAACTAGCTATATGCAAAAGTTCAAGTAAATAAGACAAAAATTACGGACTCTAATCTGGGTCAACCGACTTTGTATAAACGGTTGTTTATGTCTTCAATGAGACATTCAATTACAATATGCTTGGAGGCTCTCTTCGCTACCCACTTAAGAAAGTATTTCGCCAAGTTTTAAGCTTGTGTGTACAGAAATATAGGAGATTCTCTTGTTTACATACATACGCACACACATATATACGCACATACATACATACGACGCTTCGCGCCAAATGTAGGTTCAGCAGTGAGGTTAGCCCAACTAGACATGATGTAATTTTTATCTTGTTACTTCATTTGTTAGAGGTTTAGCCTGCCGCCTTTGACATCATTGACATGCTATTAAATTCGCCCCACCGCGACCCGTCCTAAAAAGTCCCTTCTATAAATAGAAGGGACTTAAACACATACCTGATTGAGAAGTGGAAACTTTTTGTCTGCACTCACTATCGGTGGTGTTACGCCACTGTTATTTCGGTTGAGTGTCGGTGCGTGTGATGGGGTGGGCCCTGGTTTGTCACCGACAGCTATCCATGACACTTTTGGTGATCGATTCTGTGACATCTGTTCTGCCTCCTGAAGAAAATCATTATCTTTCATTCACAAGAATACATTTTACACTGATAATCGGGACATATTTAGTCTTCAAACTTGCAAACTTAAACAATTCAATTAAGGATCAGATTTCTGCATATTTTCCCCAAAAGTACTAACATTGAAAACAAAGCTCAAGCCAGATTCAAATGCATCAATCTTTTGTCAACTTCATAATAATAATCATAATAAAAATAATCATCATCATCAGCATAACATACAGCATTAACCCATTCACAGCCGAGAAAAACTAAATGCAATCCAACTGCAAGAGGCATAGATCCTCATGAGCCCCCCGCAAGTGCGGGGGCTCATGAGGATCTAAGGCTCTTGCTGAAATCAATTTGTATCCATGTTCTTTGCACAGTTATGGCTTTGGTCATTAAAGCAAACACATGTTTTAGAAACAAACTGTACATCCTGCGGCAGGGAAGGGGTTAAGAAAAATGAGCTGAGCCAAGCAGAAGCAAGACGGCCACATGAATCGAAGCAATGTTCGCTGGCCTGTCATCTTGGACCATGGAGCTGTGAGGTCCAAAATAACAGACCAGCACGCAAACGCAGCAGAGCAAGACCTCCAAGCCCCCGTACCTTCAGATCAAGCTGATGCCTAAGCTTGAGCGTAGCGATCTCCTGCTCGAACTGTTCAAGCTGAGCCTGCGAGGATGCGCACTTAATTGCCTCCTGTAAAGATTGAAGATTCAAGAAAACCTTACTTGCCTGCTTTCACCCTTTCACTGATGAGGACATCTGAACAATGCCCAAATGCAAAAGTCGTAGATCCTCATGAGCCCCCGCAGTTGCGGGGGCTCAAGAGCATCTACGCCTCTTGCTGAAATCACTTTGTGCCCATGTTCCTTAGATGCTACATTTACGATAATTTAAAAAAACAACAAAAAACCAAAACCAGAAGCATTCTGCATCCACTGGCACTGAAGGGATTAAAATGTATAAAATACACAACAAAATCCTCCTCAGGTTTTTATGTCAAAGAATATGTGATGAAAATGACCAGGACAATGATGCTATATTTTATACTGTCAAAAGTTTTGGCTGTGACGACCATTCTCCAAGCCCGCAATTACTAATTTATCAACTAATAATAAACAACAGTGATGGCAACAGTAAGCTCATCTGCTAATTTGGAACTTGCACCTTAGTCTGTAAGGTCCACAACAATAGACAAGAACATAATTATACCGATTGCAAAATCAACTGCATGATAATTGATAGTGAAAACTATGAATTGAAAAGACCGACAAGGAATGGTAAAGCGATGCATTATCAAAATTACTGAAGTATTGTAAACTACAAATTAACTCATTTAACCCCAAGGCCACATTTGCCAAATTTAAAGATGTAACCTAAAACTATGTATCACTTGCAGGAGATGGATCTACCATGTATATTCAAGAGTAGTGCCAGATCAGTTTGGCACCATCAATCTAGCACTACCCTTAAATTATCATAGTCGATCCATTTTCTACTGTAGTGTGTCAGAGCTGAATGGGTTAACTAAAAGTTCATTATTCATTAAATTTTACCAAAGATTGGTAACATTTAATGAACAATGAACTTTCAGTTAACACTCTTCATATACCAACTGTCACAATAAACGCTACTAATACTAATGTAACCAACAGTGATCAAATGATTACCTATAGCCACGCTGGTCATCTCCCTCGATTCACATTGCTGATCAGTTCAGCGAATTGAGGGAGACAGCCAGTGTGTTCCAATACTGTACAGAAGATTTCGAGCCATGAAACCATTATGCGCATGAGTGAGCACAGGAAACAAGACAGATGAAAAGATAAATTCATTCATGAGTACTAATGAGCAGTCATATTAAAACTCAGCTTCATGTTAGAGTAAGTTCTCCGACAATGTTTTTCCACTGATAAAAATGGACTGTTTAACCCCTTTACTGTCAATGCACACCAATTATGTTTCCAAGATCTTTGTTAACCCCTTTAACCCCAAGGTCCCATTTGTCAAATTTTGGAGGTGTTGCCTAACGACTATGTACCAGATGCAGGAGATGGCGTGACCATGATAATTCAAGGGTAGTGCCAGATTAGCTTGGCGCCTTAAGGCGCCAAGCTAATCTGGCACTACCCTTGAATTATCATGGTCACGCCATCTCCTGCTGTAGGGATCCGGGGATAAAAGGGTTAATTCAATGCCAGAGTGCCCAAGTCGTCCAAGGAACATGGATACACTGTACTGATTCAGAAATATCAGCAAGAGGCATAGATCCTCATGAGCCCCTGCAACTGCGGGGCCTCATGAGGATCTACTGCAGCTGGATTGTGTTCCCTCCTTCTCGCAGTGATGGGGTTAAACAAAAGTTCAAATTCAGAAAATATTTGGCGCTAATCTTACTAATTCATTCGTCAACTACAAAAAGGCATGCAAACACTTGTTAACCCATATAGCCCCGGGACCCTGCTGCAGGAGATGGATTATCATGATAATTCAAGGGTAGTGCCAAATGAGCTTGGTGCCTGAAGGCGCCAAGCTCATTTGGCACTACCCTTGAATTATCATGATCAATCCATCTCCTACAACTGGTAGTTTGGAAGTGCGGCCATGGTGTTAAGAGGGTTGACATTTCTTTGAAGTCCCTGACCCTGAGCAAGATAAATTTACCTCATAAATTGACAGTCCATCCTTTGTGTTGGAAAAAATAAGAATCATCCATAGTAGCAATATAACATCCACACAACAGGAGAAAGAAGTCAAAAACTTGCAAAAACAAACTGTAGCAGAAATCTAAAAGAAGCTAGTTTGAGTTTAAGATGCAGGAAGCAGGAGAAACTGAAAAGGAACTCTAGAAGATGAGCTGGAAAAGGTAGTACAATGAACTTTGCCTACAACATAAATGCCTGGGACCCAACTTCTACTGTTGTGTTAATTTTTTTTTAAATGTTGCTATTTACATTGAAAAGTGTGGTCAGTTCCTCTGAAAACACAGTCAAATCTTTTGTTAAATTCAGCATTATAAGCAAAGTCACTGTATTAACAATAGCTTACTTTTTTTTTAAAAAGCGCAAATCTTTCACAAATCATGGTGAAGATGCCAAAAGACACTGGCAAAAGATATAGATTCACATGAGCCCCTGCTGTTGCAGGGGCTCATGTAAATCTGTCTTTTGCTGATGCAAATGGGTTAAATGCAGGACTGGAAAATGAAAGAACCACTCAGCAAACAATTCACATGAGCATGCCCCTTCAGTTGTGAGGTTAATTTCTTCCATTGACAAATGACGCAGACTCTACATGCCCCTTCAGTTGAGGTTACTTTCTTCCATTGACAAATGACGCAGACTCCACATGTCTCTCTACATCTGTATTTAGTGCAGAACTGCATGCAGTTCTGCTGGCATTCAAGCATGCTTATCAGTCTAAGGAAAGGAACTTCGTAGTATCTACCTTTCAGTCAAAGAAGGGACTAAGTGATGGACTGGAAAATAAAACACACACTCCTCCTGCTCTTCTTCCAGTCACCCACCTCCACCCCCCTCTCAGCTCTACTGACCTTTTCTAAAACTTCTTCCAGCTGCTTGATTCGTTTCTGTAGCTGCGAGCTCTGTGCCTGGCTGGCCTCCAGCTCTTCCGTCAGCTGTGTAGAGTGGAGAAGGGAGCGCGCCAGGGACGACTTCAGGCTGTCCTTGTCTCTCTCCACCATTAGCTTCTCCTGCCATCATAACACAACACTTCTTTTTTTTTTTAGCCAGTAACATTGCATATGGTGGGTTGCGGCACTCACAATCATTAACCCCTTCACTGCCAGAGGAAGTAGACCCCAAGCTGTCCAAACCCCCCCAAAGCCCCCCCCCCCCCCCCCCCCCCCCATTCCATCCCCTCCCCCCCCCCCCAAAAAAAAAAAAAAGAAGAAACCTGCGGGGGCTCATGAAGATCTAGACCTCTTGTAGTTGGGTGGTGTTAAATCTTTCCTGGCAGAGGAGGGGTTAACTCTTTTAGCCCCAAGGTCCCATTTCTCAAATTTTGGAGGTGTTGCCTAACGCCTATGTACCAGTTGCAGGGGATGGATTGACCATGATAATTCAAGGGTAGTGCCAGATTAGCTTGGCGCCTGAAGGCACCAAGCTAATCTGGCACTACCCTTGAATTATCATGGTCAATCAATCTCCTGCTGTTGGGACTCGGGGCTAAATGGGTTAATGCCAAAGCGTCAAACTGTACACGCACGCGTGACATCATGTTTGGATTTGTGTTGTGGCATCTGCGTCAAAGTTGGCAAACACAGAATGTATGAAAGAATACGATGCAAACCAGGACAGCTTGCAAGAAAATTACATTTGCCAGTCAGACTGAATTACAATCAAGCCTGTCAAGGTGACCACCCGTCTAAGCAGACTGCTCATTTGTAGTACCAGGGTCTTTCGTTTGCACAGTTGACCCTGTTCAACCCTTTTAGCCCCAAGGTCCCATTTCTCAAATTTTGGAGGTGTTGGCTAACGACTATGTACCAGTTGTAGGAGACTGATTTATCATGATAATTCAAAAGTAGTGCCAGATGAGCTTGGCGCCTCCAGGCGCCAAGCTCATCTGGCACTACTCTTGAATTATCATGATCAATCGATCTCCTGCTGCAGGGTCCGGGACTAAAAGGGATAAGGAGACCACCTGTCTCAGGCGACCACTTTATCATGCATGGGAATTGCCCAAGCAAAAATCAGCTGAAACCGGGACCTTCAGCCTGATACAAAAGGCCTCCACGATTGCTAGACCTTGCTCCCAGGGGCCGAAAAATGCATTTTTCTTTAAAAGGTATTTTTTCGAAAAATACTTACCGATGACATGACAAATGGGGAGTGTCTACTACGTGCTCAAATTCTAGCCTACGAACCCGTTGTGTGCACACACAACCCGGGAGGCACTCGGGGAACCCTCCAGAGGGGCCAAGAGTTGTCTCCCGGACCTGCCTATCCGGTTCCGAGTCACCTGACTCGCCAGTCAGATACTAGGCTCACCAGCGGCAAGCGGGGCAGGTGGGAGGGTCCTCCGTGTCATGTCATCGGTAAGTATTTTTCGAAAAAATACCTTTTAAAGAAAAATGCATTTATTTCATCAAAAACATTACCGATGACATGACAAATGGGAGAATCACGAATAGGAGGAGGGTGCCGCCCCGGTACTACCGGAGACCAAGACCGTCCTCCCATTGCTAATTCCCAGGTAACGAGCTAGGTGCGTACCTATGGCGCCTGCTGCGCCGGGAGGGAGTGCTGTGCCACCGTGAGGTCCCCCAACAAGGCGAGGTTGTCTCGCTGTCCCGCCAGATCCCGAAGGTAGAAACGAGCGAAGGTAGATTCTGCTCGCCAGCCCACCGCGGCCACGATGTCCTTGACAGCGCAGTTCCGATCGAATGCGACGCTCGTGGCCATGGCGCGTACTTCGTGTGCGCGGATCTTCAGTCTCTGCGCTACGCGTGGGGAGAGATCCATGTATGCCGATCGTATTACCCAGCGCAGCCAGGAGGAGATCGTCTGGGCTGTGATATCAGTCTTGCCCTGGCGTATGGGCAGGAAGAGGCGGGAGCGCCCTCTACGGGTAACTTTGGTACGGCGCAGGTAGATGCGTAGGGCACGCACGGGATCCTGTCGCCGAGTCTCCGGAGAGCAGGCAGGCCCTCCCAGGGGCCGCAAGGTGATGATCTGTGGCGCAGTTAGGGGCGACCTTGTTTTGGCAATAAAGCTGGGGTCCGTTAAGAGCTGCACGGAGCGATCTGCCCTGAACTGGAGGCAGTCTGGGCGGGTAGAAAGAGCGTGTAGCTCACTAACTCTGGACGCGGTGGCCAAGGCTAGAAGGAAGCAGGTCTTGCGTGTCACATTTGCCAGAGGGGCTAGAGCGAGTGGCTCGAACTGGGAAGAATTCAGCCACGTCAGGACCCAAGGTAGGTCCCAGCGAGGAATGAGAGAACGCTGAGTCGGACGTTGGAGGCTGAAGCTGGACATGAGGTCGGAAAGGTCCTTACAGGCGCCGGGGTCTGGAAGGCCGAGATGACGGTACGTGTCGGCGACCATGGATAAGTATCCCCTGATGGTGATGGGCGCCAAACCTTGGACCTCGAAGAGCCATAGGAGAAAGTCCGCTAGCTGTGGGTTAGTCAGGCCGGTGGGTAGGAGGCGACGGGCGTCGCACCAGGCACACAAGACGCGCCACTTCCCTTCGTAAACACGCCGGGTGGAAGGCTTGCGGGCTGCAGCGATTGCCTCCACTGCTGCACCAGAGAAGCCTCGAGCGGTGAGGGCGCGCTGCACAACCTCCAGGCGTGAAGAGACAGGCGTTCGGGACAAGGGTGGAAGAGAGCCTGCCTGGGCTGCTTGAGCATGGAACGGGGCGTGGGAAGGCGCAGGGGAGGAGAGGTGGCGAGGTTGAGTAAGTCGGTGGTCCAGGACCGGGTCCAAGCCAGCGGGGCGACCAGAAGCAGGACTGCGTTGCTCCCTCGAAGTTTGTGGAGGACCTTGGGAATGAGGACTGTTGGGGGGTACGCGTAAGCGATGAGGCCGTCCCAAGGAATCGAGAGGGCATCGACTGCCCAGGCCAGCGGGTCTGGAATCGGGGAGACGAAGAGGGGAAGCTGGCGATTCCACCTCGTAGCAAAGAGGTCGATTAAGGGAGTCTCCCAACGGGCGCAGATCATCTGGAAGATGTCCGGGCGCAACGTCCATTCTGTGTGGAGCAACTGGCCGCGGCGAGAGAGCGAGTCCGCCAACACATTCAAGTGGCCCGGAATGTGTCGTGCGAGGAGTGTAATGTCGCGTTCCTCGGCCCAGCGCATCAAACGGAAGAGGAGCATACAGAGGTCGGGAGATCGGGTGCCCCCCTGTCTCTGGATGTAGGCCACCACCGTCGAGTTGTCGGAGAGGACGAGAAGCCGTTGGTTCCTGAGCTGGTTCTCCCAAACGAAGAGGGCTTGCCAGACTGCCTGCAGCTCTAACCAATTGCTGTGCTTGTCCGCAAACTCCGGGGGCCAGAGGCCGGAAGCCGAGGAGAATTGAGGAAGCAGGTGGGCTCCCCACCCCGAGAGGCTCGCGTCGACACACAGGGAGAGGTGCGGGGGAGGGGAGGACAAAGGGACTCCCGAAGCCAACCAAGCCGTGTCGGTCCAACGTAGAAGGTGAGGGCGAACCAGGGGGGAAACCGGGACCAGGTGGGCAAGGTCGCCAGAAGAGGGTCTCCAGAGAAGCAGGAGGTGCAGCTGAAGGGGGCGGGCGAAGAGGCGACCCAGGGGGAGAAGGTCCGCCGCTGCGTTGATCAGTCCGAGGAGTTGAAGCCAAACTCGGGCGGGAGCTGCTTCCTGCTGAGCTAGCTGGTTGGCGAAGGTGGCCAACTTCCGAATCCGGGGATCCGGGAGGCGAACAACGTTGAGATCGGTGGCAAAATCCATTCCGAGATGAATGAAGCGGCGCGAGGGCGTGAGATCTGACTTCCCGACGTTGAGGAGGAACCCCAGTCGCGACAGCAGACGCATCAGAGTATCCCTGTCCTCTTCCAAGACGGACTCGACGTGGTTTCTCAGGAAGAGATCGTCGAGGTAGTTGGACATAGGGCTGAGAGACGACTGCCGTGCCTTGGCCATAACTGCATCCATCAAGCGGGTGAAAACCCAGGGGCTGAGGTTGAGGCCGAAGGGTAGGGCTCGAAACTGGTAAACGGTTCCATCGAACGCGAAGCGCAGATACCTCTGGGCGGCCGGATGTATGGGTACGTGTAGGTAAGCATCGGAGAGATCCAGGCTGACGGCGTAATCCATGGGTCGCACCGCGGTACGCAGGGCTCGGGCCGTCTCCATGTGGAAGGAAGGAGCCACGATGAAGCGATTTAGGGCTGAGAGGTCGATCACTGGGCGCCACTTGCCGCCGGGCTTGGGGACGACGAAAAGTCTGCTGTAAAATCCCAGCGAGTCTGCGCGGCGCACAACCTCTGTGGCATCCTTCCTCAAGAGAGAGTCGACTTCCCCCCGTAGGGCGCACTCCTTGAGCGGGTCTGCGGGGATCTCGGTCCACAGCGGAGTCGTACGCAGAGGAGGAGGGGAACGAAAGGAGATCCGTAGGCCGCCGGAAACAGTGTCTAAAATCCACGGGTCTTCTGGAATCAGTAATCGCCACTCGTCGCTGAAGAGGGCGAGCCTGCCGCCGACTGGAGGACCCGAGACGGCCGGCGGAGGCGGAGGAGGGGAGGAGTCACTGAGCCCGCCCGCGCCCAGGGCGACGGGCGGGACGGGGCCAAGCGGGGGCGGGGGCGTTAGCTTGGCCGGGGCGACCGAAGGCGGGGCGACGGCGACGCAGGGACTGCAGCTGGGTTGTTGAGGTCGGGGCGACGGGTCTGGAGATCCGCAGGGGGCGACCCACGGCCTTGCGGGCTGACTGAAAGCGCCGAGGAACAGACTTGGGAGGCCACCTGTCCGCATTGGAATCCTTGACGGCTTGCCAGGTGTCACCAAAGAGAAGGGGTCCCCCGAGGGGGGCCCGACGCAGCTGGGTCTTCAGGTCGGCAGGCATTCCCCGGCAGGCCTGCAGGACAGCGTCGCGGCGGAGTAAATCACAATTGGCGGCTGCAGCCATAGCGTTGACCGAAGAGTGATACGCGGCGCGGCTGGCCGCTTCAGCGAGGACGAGGAGGTCGCCAAGAAGGGGGGTCAGGGACGGGTGCCACGAGTCTTCCACGCGCCGGAGGAAGGCTTGCGTAAGGAGCTCCATGAAGCCGGCGCAGGCCAAGGAATTCCTGACAAGCGAAGCCGTCTTGTCCAAACCCGCGGGTAGCGCGCGTCTGAGTGCAGAGGCCCCACCCGCCTGAACCACGGCGGCTGGATCCACCGGAGGGAGAGGGCAGAGGAAGGCCTGGGAATGGCCGGCGTACCACTGCTGGCGGAAGTACATATCGAGGTCCGGAGGCCATCTGTGGTCCGAGAAGAAATTACTGTCCCTTGAGTCAGACAACAGGTGGGCCGAGAACACATCCCGAAGCTCACGAAAGGAGGGGGGCTGAGGGAGAGTCTTGAACTTCTTTACCTGTCTACCCGCGTCAACGAAGGCAGAAGGCTTCCTCTTCAGGGGGGGGGATGGAGGGCAGTCCGCTGCCGGAAGCGTGGCGGAGATGAGGCGAGCGACCTCGTCGAGGGCCAGAAGAACCTCTGTGCGGGAGGAGGCCGGTAACCCGTGGGCTGTCGACGCATCCGAAGGAGAGAGCGGTGAAGGAGAGCGGCTGAGACCTCCGAGGAGAACTGAGATGGAATCATCAGGGAGAAGACTCAACGAATCGTCGTCCACGCCGCCGAGAGCCGTCGAAGAGGGACGGCGACCGTGACTCCGAGAGCGATCAGCTCGACGAGGACGAGGGGAGCCATAAGGCGCCGAAGCACGCAGGGGAGAGCAACGTCCGCGACGGCGACGCGACGCACTAGAGGAGCGGGAACGGCGGCGGCGACCAGACGAGCGACTACGAGCTGGAGACCGTGATCCTCGGGAACGAGGAGGAAGGAAAGAGGCTGGGCGAGGGGAAGGGGAACGGGCGGGACGAGGCAGACGGCGGGGAACGTGGGACGAACGCCGCGAAGAGGTAGAACGCGAAGGTCCATGGTCCAGATGACGAGAAGAATCCCGAACTTTACGACGCTCACACGAAGGAACGCGAGAGTGGTGGTCAGACTTTGATCGCAAGGAGGAACTGGACACAGGTAGAGGTGTGGTGAGTGTGCGCGAATGTCTCCGCGAGCTGGACTCTGTGGCGAGGCGGGCTCGCAGCGGCCGAGGGGGATCCAAGGCCTTCCTAGGAGACGAGTGGGGACCGGTTGACCATGGACGGCGCGAGGCACGTCTCTCCGAACTGACCTCTGTGTCGAGATGGGTTCTCTGCCTGTCGTAAGGCTTGGTCCAAGCGCGATCCCTCCTGGGAACCCGCGCCTCGAACTCCCGACTCCGCACACTACCTTGCTGTGTCCGCTGTGGAGATCTTTCCAGACTGGGGCCATCGGGGGCAAGAGCGGTCGGTGTGTCTGAGATGACAGCCGGCACTTCCGCAGGTCTTGCAACAGGCACAGGTGTCGGGCGTTCACGTCGGTAGAAGCTCCAAAGTTGGACCCAGCGGAGCTCCGGCCAGACGGCGCAAACGTCACAAGAACGCTCAGATGTACAGCCGACACACGGCAGGCAGACCTTGTGCGTATCCGAGGGCCACTGGAAACCTCCACACTGCGTGCAGGTCATCAGGAGGGCACTGCAACACACCAAACAAACAACGTGCCGGTACGTGGTCGAGACCAACAGGGCTCGTCCTACCAAGGGGAACCGTATCGAACGATATGGACAAACGGGCTGTGCCCCCAGGCTATACTGCTAAAGCGCCCGAAGCTAAGCTTGCGTCTTTAGAACAAAGCCTACCCCAGCCAGGCTGGAGAGGAATGTGCGCCAACGACAATAGGTTTAGTTTAGTTTAGTTATTTGGGTTCAACGTCGCGCAGGGGACTAAGGCCATCACACGGTGGGCCAAACGACAATAGGGACGAAAGGCCGTGTCCCCCGGCAATAATGCTGTAGCGCTCTAAGCTAAGAGTGCGCTCTCGAAACAAGCATACCCCAGCCAGGCCGGAGATGCAACATGAGCCACGCGCCGCAGCTGGTTTAAACAATGCTCCCCGAAGGCTACCAGGGGAAGCCAGTAATTTCACCCCAAAGGGGAAAGGCGAGGGCACCAGGGCCCCGCCGAGCTAAGAGTCCCCGCTCAACAAAACCCACACAACCCGAACAAGGTAGAGTCCAAAGGCACCGGCCGGTACCCGCCCGGGGACCGGCTCCGGGCCCAACTAACTATCCTACCTCTCTGCCGAAGCGGTAGCGGGAGAAGAGACGTCCATGTCGCCACCGGCGAAATGGCGGGAAGCAGCAGGTCCGCCAAGCGAAGCCAACCAAGGAGGACGCCAAGCGAAGAAGCGCAAGCGAAGCTGCAGCGAAGCAAGAAGCGAAGCAGAAGCGAAGCAACAGGCGAAGCCAAAGTCACGGTGAACTCGAGCACCAAGACCGACCGGTCGAAGGGAGCGCGAGGCTAGAACACGTCCGAAGGTCGTGAGCCTACGTAGCTGACTGGCGAGTCAGGTGACTCGGAACCGGATAGGCAGGTCCGGGAGACAACTCTTGGCCCCTCTGGAGGGTTCCCCGAGTGCCTCCCGGGTTGTGTGTGCACACAACGGGTTCGTAGGCTAGAATTTGAGCACGTAGTAGACACTCCCCATTTGTCATGTCATCGGTAATGTTTTTGATGAAATAAATCAAACGGTGGGGGGAGGGGGGGGGGGGGGGGGGGGGTGGGGTGGGGGTGACACCTTGCTTCCAGGGGCCAAATAATCAAACACAGCGTAAGCACACTCAGACAGTGACCAGTGCGGGCAGCAGACAATTCCCATGCCCGAGTCTTGTCTGCTTTGCTTTAAGATGGCGGCAACGCTAATAGGATCCGCTTCCCAAAAATGTGGGGTCACATGATTCGGAAGAGGGTGAAATTTCCCTCCCCCCCCCCTCCCCCTCCCCCCCCCCCCCCCCCCCCCCCCCCCCCCAAGGATTTTTTTTCTTCCCAAGGAATGTAAAATTATTTTCCGCGGAAAACCGAGGACAATTCCCATGCCTGCTTTATGATAGTCCCTTGTGTGGTCGCCTTTACACAGGCTTGACTGCATTGCTTTACTATATTGTATTACTCACCCTTGTCACTGTTTCGTATTTTTCCTCAAGCCTCCGAGCCTTGGAGCGAAGATTGTCGACTTCACTTCTCTTGGCTGTAATCTCCTTTTGAATCTGGTCCGCCACTTTCACCGCTGGAAACAGACGAACAAGCATGTGCAGTCAACTTTCTGATGGGAGCCCTCTTTTTTGTATTTTTAACCCCTTGACTGGCAGAGGACACAGACTGTGTTTGTGAAATATAAATCCAACGCCAGAGATCCCGAGCCGTCAAAGGAACAAGGATACAAAGTGGTTTCAGCAAGAGGCACAAATTCTCATAAGCCCCCGCATGTGGAGGCCCATGAGGATCTATATCTCTTGAGTGGTGTTCAATTTTTCTCGACACTGAAGGGCTTAAATCTGAAGTCTGTTATGAGCTAAGTACTTTGCATAGAAAAAAAAAGTGTCGTCAGCACCTCTCAAAAGGCGGCATTACAGCCAACTTTTGCTATTATTTAGTGTTGGTAAGGGCTTTATAGTCAACATGTCATATTCAATGTTGGTATATATGGTAACTTTTGTCACATAAATTGCTGGTATATGCTAAGTTGACATTCAGGACTTAAGTGGAGTTGATTTCTGCCAATAAGATATAAAGATTCTCATGAGCCCCTGAAGCTGCTGGGGTTGAGAATTATGTTTCTTGCACAGAGAAGGGTTTTATACTTCTTATTCAGTGCTGAATAGATATAAATTGACATAACATCACTGTCAGTGGTCACCGTTTTTGTTTTTTACGTCTTAGTGACTCCAATGCCTAAAAGCTCCAGGACTCCGAGAAACGTGGATGCAATGTGTTGTCATCAAGAGGCATAGATCCTCATGAGCCCCTGCAGGTGTGGGGGCTCATGCGAATCTATGTCTTTTGCAGCTGGCCAGTGTAAACTTTTTTCCAGCAGCAAATCTGAATACACGTGAAAGGACAACAACAAACATCTGGTATTCATTTTGGACCCAATTGCTTCAAGCTTGAAAATTACTGAGCAGCACACAGACAAGGAAAAAAAGATAGACAGACTTATGCCTGGACAGACAGACAGACAGACATGGCCAGCTCACCTTTCTTATCTACAGAGTCTTTACTCCTCAAAGCTTTATGTGTCAGCTTGTAGTCACGTTCAGCCTCTGAAAATTGTGCAATATAAAGAATGCCAAAAATTGAAAGTGAAAAATAATTGACACATATAAAATTTACAAACATACATGAAATTTACATTAGAAGACTAGTACAGTATAATAACAAATACCTGTGATTGAAATAAACTAGTGGTTCGATCCTTATCCTCGCGCTGGGACCATATGGCGTTGAGGCGCGTCCCCTGGGTGGTGGATAGGGGGTCCCTCGTGAGAGGGGTGCACCGAATGAAATAAGGTGCCGTGAACCAACATGGTCTAAGGGAAGGTGACCCGACAGAAAACCCCTGGTCCTCCTAGTAAGGGGGTTGGGCGTGGGGGTAGCTTCCCCACCCTGCAAAAAAGGAGATAGCTACAAAAACGCCGACGAAAAGACTAACAGTAATTCCTTTCCTGGAGGAGGAAGGTTCTTCTACCAGAAGACTTATGACGTCCTGTGGTGAAAGCCGGAAGTCTTTGGAAGCCACAGGACCGAGCCGCCTCTCTCTATCCAGGGACACAACCATGGGCACATGGAACGTCAAGACCATGTACCAGAGCGGCAAGGCCGCCCAGATAGCAGCGGAAATGCAAAAGTACAACCTTTCCCTGCTAGGTATCAGTGAAGCCAGATGGACGCAGTCTGGCCAGAAAAGGCTGTTAAGTGGGGAGATGATTCTGTATTCAGGTCATGAAGAGGAGAATGCTCCCCATACAGAAGGAGTAGCATTCATGCTGTCACCAGTGGCACAGAGAGCGCTGATGGGCTGGGAACCTCTTGGGCCAAGAATTATCACAGCAGCCTTTAGAACCAAGAAAAAGCTCAAGCTGAACGTCATCCAGTGTTATGCGCCCACTAATGACAGTGACGAGGAAGAGAAACAAGAGTTCTACGACCGACTCCAGAGTGCCGTGGACAAATGTGCGGAGCGAGACATCACCATCGTCATGGGCGATTTTAATGCCAAAATAGGGGAGGACAACACCGGATACAAAGAGGTGATGGGGAGACAGGGACTAGGCTCGGAGATGAGTGAGAACGGGGAGAGGTTTGTAGACTTTTGTGCTCTAGACCGACTTGTCATTGGAGGCAGCATCTTCCCACACAGAAGAATACACAAAGCAACTTGGGTCTCACCTGACCATACAACAGAGAACCAAATAGACCATATCTGCATTAGCAAGAAATTTAGAAGATCCCTTCAAGATGTTCGAGTGAGGAGGGGAGCAGATGTTGCCTCAGACCACCATCTGCTTACCTTAAGAATGAAGCTCAAGCTAAATAAAGCTGCACAGAGACAACAAGAAGACAGCGCTATAATGTAGGCCTCCTGAGAGAAACTGGAGTTAGAGAAGAGTTCAAACTGGTGCTGTCCAACCGGTTTCAAGCGCTACAGGAGCTAGTAAATGAAGAGGAGGCGGTCACCACAGAGCGGCAGTGGAAGGCAGTTAGAGAGGCGCTGAACTCAACCTGCAAAGACACTGTAGGGTTCAGGAAACACCATCACAAGGACTGGCTGTCGGCACAGACCTTGAAGAAGATAGAAGTGAGGAAGCAGAAGAAAGCAGTTGTCAACAACAGTCGCACGAGAGCAGCCAAAGTAAGGGCACAGGAGGAATACTCGGAAGCCAACCGCGAGGTGAAGAGGAGTATCAGGGCAGACAAGAGGGCCTACACAGACAGCCTGGCAGCAGAGGCAGAAAAGGCAGCAGGCAGCGGCAACATGAAACAGCTCTACGACATTACCAGAAGATTGTTGGGCAAGTATGGCCATACAGAAAGACCAGTAAAAGACAAAGAAGGCAAGCCTATTGCAGACAGAGCAGACCAACTCGACAGATGGGCCGAGTATTTTGAAGAGTTACTGAACAGACCTAGCCCACCCGACCCCCCAGACATCCAGCCGGCAGAGACCGACCTACCCATCAGCTGTGACAGACCCAGCCGGGAAGAGATCAGAAGAGCAGTGGCATTTTTGAAGAACGGCAAAGCAGCAGGGCCAGATGGCATCCCAGCGGAGTCTCTGAAAGCAGACCTAGAGACAACAGTGGAGATGCTGTACCCACTGTTTGGAAAGATCTGGGAAGAGGAGGTGATGCCGGCTGACTGGAAGGAGGGGTACCTAATCAAGCTTCCCAAGAAAGGCGACCTAAGCAAGTGTTCCAACTACAGAGGAATCACCTTGCTGTCAGTACCAGGAAAGGTCTTTAACAGGATCATCCTGGAGAGAATGAAGAGCTCCGTTGACCCCCAGCTGAGAGACCAGCAAGCAGGATTCAGGAAGAACCGATCATGTACAGACCAGATCGCCACTCTCCGCATCATCGTGGAACAGTCTCTGGAGTGGAGCTCCCCGCTGTACATCAACTTTGTGGATTATGAGAAAGCATTCGACAGTGTGGACCGAGAGACTCTGTGGAAACTCCTACGACACTACGGTGTACCCACAAAGCTCATCTGCCTGATCAAGAGCAGCTACGATGGCATGACATGTCGCGTGATCCACGAAGGGCAGTTCACCAGGGAGCTCCAGATCAGAACTGGTGTCAGGCAGGGGTGTCTGCTGTCTCCGTTCCTCTTCCTACTGGCCATAGACTGGGTCATGAAGATGACCACAGAGCACAGACGAAGTGGAATACAGTGGACACTGTGGACACAGCTTGACGACCTCGATTTTGCAGACGACTTGGCATTACTGTCCCACACTCATCAACAAATGCAGGACAAGACCACGAGGCTTGCTGACATCTCGTCCCAAGTGGGCCTCACCATTCACAAACAGAAAACAAAGACAATGAGGCTGAACGCAACCAGGGAAGAACCAGTCTTGCTTGCTGGCACCCCGTTGGAGGAGGTGGAGTCCTTCACCTATCTCGGGAGCATCATAGACAAAAAAGGCGGCACTGATGCAGATGTCAGAGCACGAATCGGTAAAGCCAGAGCAGCCTTTCTCCAGTTGAAAAAAGTGTGGAGTTCCAGAGAGCTGTCACAACACACCAAAGTCCGGATTTTCAACTCCAATGTAAAAGCAGTTCTCCTATATGGAGCAGAGACTTGGAGATTGACAAAAACGACAGTCAACAGAGTACAGACCTTCATGAACAGTTGCCTTAGAAGAATTTTGAAAATCCACTGGTCAGAGAAGATCAGCAACGTCAGACTCTGGGAGAGAACAGAGCAGATAACAGCAGAGAATGAAATTGGGCGAAGAAGATGGGGATGGATCGGTCACAGTCTGAGAAAGCCAGCTTCCAGTATCACTAGGCAGGCATTGTCATGGAACCCCCAGGGAAAGAGGAAAAGAGGTAGGCCAAGAAACTCCTGGCGTCGAGACCTCCAAGCAGACATCAAGAGACTGGGAACCACCTGGAGTAGAATCGAAGGAGAAGCACAGGACAGGAATTGCTGGAGGTCTCTCGTCGATGGCCTATACCCGGGTAGGAGTGACAGGCGTAAGTAAGTAAGTCGATCCTTATGTCTACAAAATGTGCTCAAGAAAACCCTTCTAACAAAAAACAAAACAATATCAGTGATGTTGGCAAACACATAAATCTACTGGAAAACAAGTCATGCCTTTCTGCGACTGCAGGTAGCTGTCAGTAAAAAAAAAAAAAAAAACTGTTTTAGCTCCTTCCCTGCCAACCACTAGAAATTAGAATTTAGAATTATCGCAGGATCACTCATATAAGCCATACAAAATTATGTGAATGAAGCTAGAAGAGGCAGTAAACCTCATGAGCATTTCAGTCTGTGGGGACTCATAATGATCTGTCTCTTGTATTCTGGCATTGCTTGCAGTGTTTCTACATCTATGTCTCTTGCACTGGGGTAATGTTGACTATTTTCTGCCATTTCAGGGGTTAACTCTTTGGCTTTTGGTAGCCCTTTTTTTAGGAACCACCTCGAGATAAAAACCAACAGCCAAAGGGCTAAATGTGATCTCTGAGGCATGCTTGTAATTTTTCAAGCTCTTGAGCATGTTGTTTGCCGTTTTTGGGCAGTTCAGGGGCTAACCTTTTGACTGTCAGAAGCCCTTTTTCTTGAGGTGATTCCCAATGAATCGCCTCCAGCAAAAATGCTACTGATAGCCAAAGGATTCACATGTCACCTTTGAGGCGTGCTTGTAATTTTTCCAGCTCTTTAGCATGTGAGGTTTTGAGTCTGGCCATGTCCCTCTTGATGTTGTCTTTGGCTTCGGAGAGACGTGAAACCTCCAGTCTGCTGTCCTTCAGTTCCGTGTACAGGTTGTCCTTCTCCTGCTGTATCAGCGACAACTCCTGAGCTTTCACGCTCATCTCGTCCACAATCTGCCAAGAGAATCAATCAATCAATCAATCAATCAATCAGTTAACTCATTTAACCCCAACACACCACAGCAAGACATGGATCGAGCAAGATAGTTTTAGGGTGGTGCCAGAATAATAGGCACCAAGCAATTCTGGCACCACCCTTGAACTATCATGCTCAATCTGTCTCCAGAATTGTAATACAGTCCTTCAGAGGGCAACTTCAAAATTTGTGGATTTCGGTCCTTGGGTAGAATGTGTTAATGAATCAATAAATTAAATTGATGAATGAATCAATCAGATCAGTCAAATAATTATTAAAATACCGAAAAGTCAGTGAAATACATCAATGAGTGAATACCTAAATGAATGTCGTGCCTTTTGGACAAACTTCCTAACACTGGACTTGTCCTCTTAACTCTTTGCTTAAACACGTTTCAGTACTCTAGCACTATGTACTTTTGTTAAAAGCTCATTTCTGGCATCTGTGAGTATGCAGGTAACAGATTGTAACATCACATTCATCAATAAAAATAGCAAAGTACACACACTTCAAGCAAACCTTGGCTGGGCAGATCTCGCCAGCGATAGTGTTCTACTTCTAGTGGAAGTAATCTTGCGGCAGCTGAAGTTAACATCTGTAGGCAAAGAGCCATGACTACACATTAGGTCCATCAATATAGTTCAAAAGTCGCACCAAAGAGGCGCCAAGCTATTTTGGCACCATCCTTGAACTGTCATGGCTGATCCAAATCTTGTTGCAGCATGTCATGCATGGGTCAGTGTGTTAACCTTCTCATCCACGCAGCCACCAGCATTATAAACAATACTGATGGTCAAGAAGCTTGGACTGACCGTGACCTCACCTTAACCCTTTCTTCTTCAAGTTCACGAATGCGTTTTTCCCGCAGCTTCATCTTCTTGGCCATGGCCTCCATTGTGGCGCGTGATTCCTCCAGTGCCACCGTCTTTGTCTCCACCATTTTCATCAGTCGTTCGTGCTCCTCTCTCATGTTATCACTGGTTCTGTCACCAGAGCAAAGATTCCTGATACTTTAACACAAGCCAGCAACTACAATGGACTTCTGTGAAATTTACATCACAGACTCACTGATGACAACGCTGTCTAAATCTCCTGGATGTGAATGATGCCAGAATGAGGTATAGATCTTCATGAGCCCCCACAAGCGTGGGGCTCATGAAGATCTGTGTCTCTTGTATTTGTGTGGTTGTTTGCTGCGCTCAGGCAATAAAGGGGCCAGACAAAATTTCCAATTACCCACTCACAAACATATTAGCTGTCTTCTGAAACCAAATTACAGTTCAGGAATAGATGTTTTCATAAACAAGATAAAGAAGTAGGTCAAACATCGCATCTTTGACGCAAACAGTGGAGTTAACTCATTCAGCCCTGACCAACCATAGCAAGACATGGATCGAGCATGACAGTTCAAGGGTGGTGCCAGAATAGCTTGGCGCCCATAGGCGCCAAGCTATTCTGGCACCACCCTTGAACTATCATGCTCGATCTGTCTCTAGAATTACAGTACAGTCCTTCAGAGAGCATCTTTAAAATTTTGGGATTTCGGTCCTGGGGTAGAATGTGTTAAAACCTGGACAAACAAGCGATACTGCATGTCAAAAGACGAAACAGTCTGAAAATGTCTATATGGGAACATCAATGACAGAGCATGACAGTTGGAGTTTTCAAACTCACCTAGAGTTGACCTCCATGAGCTGTGTGATGCTGCTGGACTGCTGCTGTACCGTGGAAAGCACTTTCTCTTTCTCCTCTAGCTTCAAGGTCGCACGCTCCACTGATGTTCTCAGCTGCGACACCTCCTCTGTCTTATCTTCAAGCGTGCGCCGATAGTGGTCGCGTTCCTGCCGTAAACGCTCGCACTCCCCCCGCTGATCTTCCAGCTGCTGGTGCAGGTGTTGCTTGTCGGTTCGAACAGAATCTCCTTGTGCCTGCACAGACTGAAATTAGAAGAGCTTGTTAACCCATTTACCAGTGACGCCCTACAGCAGGAGATGGGTCGACCATGATAATTCAAGGGTAGTGCCAGATTAGCTTGGCGCCGAATCTGGCACTACCCTTGAATTATCATGGTCAATCCGTCTCCTGCAACAGGTGCATAGTCGTTAGATGACACCTCCACAATTTGGGAAATATTAATTTTTCTCTAAAATGTATTTTTTCGAAAAATACTTACCGATGACATGACTAACTGGAAATAGTCTACTTGCTTACCAATTTTAGCCTAAGACCCAAAGGGTCCCCCCAGGAGGCTCTCGGGGATCCCTGATAGGGACGAGAGAGCTTTCGGGGATCCCTAACAGGGACGAGAGTAGCCTCCCCTGCCCATCCGGTCAGGCGCCCGGTGGTGTCTCCTTTAGCCAGTTGTCTACGGAGTTACCAGCGGCAAGCGGGGAGGAGGGAGGGACCTCCGAGTCATGTCATCGGTAAGTATTTTTCGAAAAAATACATTTTAGAGAAAAATTAATTTGTTTCCTCAAAACACATTACCGATGACATGACTAACTGGAAGAATGGCAAAGAGGAGGAGGGTGCCGCACAATCCCTTTTAGAAACCTCTTCAGGGACGAAGACGGCCCGTCACTCCTGATCACCCACTCCCGACAATTTTAGCGAAGTGCCGCCTAAGCGCCGAGGGCGCCTGGAGGGAGTGGTGCGCCGCAGAAGTTGCCCACCAGCGTAAGGTTGTCGCGCTGGACTGTCAGGGCGCGGGAGCAGAAGCGGCAATGGTAGATCCGTCCCGCCAGCGCACCGCCGCCACAGTGTCCTTAACCACACCGGCGCAGCGAAGGCGAGACATGCGGCCCTAGCGCGCGTTCCATGGGCGTGGATCTTCAGTGCCCCGGCTCCCTGTGGGGAGAGGTCGCGATAGGCGGACCGGAATACCCAGCGGAGCGAGGAGGAGAACGTTTGGGCTGAGAAGCCGGTTCTGCCAGCGGTCGGCGGCAAGGGACGAGACCGTCCCCTCCGCACGGACTTGGAGCAGGTAGATACGAAGTGCCTGTCCCGGATCTTGCTGCGGAGTGCCCCGAGGAACCGGGTCGTGTAAGCGGCCGAGCGGCGAGGACCGGAGGCGCTGTCAAGGGAGACCTAGGCTGAGCGAGAAGGAAGGATCCGGGAGTAGCTGAACGGAGCCATCCACTCGGAACTGCAGGCCGGCGGGGCGAGACGAGAGCGTGGAGCTCGGTGACGCGGGGCGCCGTGGCGAGGGTCATCAGGAAGCAGGCCTCCGAGTCACGTCAGCAAAGCGGGCCAGAAGGGGCGGCTCAACGGTCCGAAGTCAGGCAGGGGAGGACCAGGGAGGTCCCAGCGCGGGCCAAGTGGGCGGGAGACCGGACGCTGCACGCCGAAACGCGCCATAAGGTCGGGCAGGTCCTTGCAGGCGCTGGGTCAGGACGGCCGAGGTGACGGTAGGCGTCGGCGATCAAGGGACCCCTCAAGAGCTGCTGCACCAGAGGGGAGCCAACCTAGGTCTTGGACGAGCCAGAGAAGAAGTCCGTGAGCTGAGGAGTCGTCAGGCCGACAGTGGAGAGGCGGCGGTCAGAGCACCAGGCACGAAGCACGCCACTTTCCCTCGTAGACACGTCTGGTAGGTCTGCGGGCAGAAGCGATAGCATCCTCTGTTGCACTCGAGAAGCCTCCAGCAGAGAGAGCTTGCCACACAATCGCCAGGCGTGCAGGAGAAGTCGCTCGGGGCAGGGGTGGAAGAGCGGCTATCGGCGCTGTAAGAGCATCGGCGGGAGGTGGGAAAGGGAGGGTGAACCTGTGGCGAGACTGAGAAGGTCGGAAGTCCGCGAACCGGTCCGGGCGACCGGCCACCAGGAGAAGGACTGCGTTGCATCCCCGGAGGCTGAGCAGGACTTGAGGACCAGGACCGCCGGAGGGTAGGTGTAAACGACCAGTCCGCCCCAAGGGATCGAAGGGCATCGACTGACCAGGCCAGAGGTCGGGAACAGGGAGATGAAGCGGGGAAGCCGGAGGCACCACTTCGTGGCGAAGAGAACAAGGGGGGAGTCTCCCGACGGGCGCAGAACCAGCGAAGGATGTCCCAGCGAAGGGCGCAATCCGTGTGAAGAAGCTGCCACCGTCGCAAGAGGTAGACTGTCAGGACGAACAGGCGACGTGGACTGTGGCGGGCTGGGAGGGAGAAGACGCTGTCCTCGCACCAGCGAAGGGGCGATAGAGGAGGAAGCAGAGGTCGGGAGAGCGGGGTCCTCCTGCGTCTGAAGGCAAGCCACGAAGAGGGGTTGTCGGAAGGACGAGGAGGTCCTGTGTCCGAAGATCGTATCGCCAAGCGCAGAGGGCCTGCCAACTGCAACCAGTCCCAGCGGGATGACGTGCCGCGAAGTCCGGTTCGCGGGCCAGCGGCCGGCGGACGAGCGGAATTCGGGAGAAGGAGAGCGCCCCAACGGTCGAGACCGGCAACGACGCAGAGAGAGAGACGGGCAGCGGCGAGGTCAGGGGGAATCCGGGAGCCGAGCCAAGAATGTCCGTCCAGCGAAGCCGACGTGGCGCAGCACAGGAGAGATCGGCACCAGGGTAGAGAGATCGCCGGAGGACGGCCTCCAGAGGCGGAGTACAGAAGACCGAGGGAAGGAGATCAGCCGCCGCACTCACCAGGAGGAGGAGCTGGAGCCGCAGTTAGGTGGGGAGCGCCGCGTCCGCAGCTACCCTCGGGCTAGAACGGCAAGGACTGGATCCGAGGCTCGTGAAGACGCACCAAGTCGCGGTCGGTCACCGAATCCACACCCAGATGAACGAGTGGCGAGAGGTCGGACTGTAGGCGCTGACCAGGGCGCCCAGGCAAGCAACCGGAGGAGGAGAACATCGCTGCCCTACGAAGTGAGACCGCTGACTGATACCGCAGACGCAGGTCGACCCAGGAGGAGAACGGCTGATGGAAGAACAAGGTCTCGGGCAACCAAGGCATCCACGATCCACGCAAGGACCCAGGGCTGAGGGAGAGACCACACCGGAGGCCGGGCTGGAAACGGACCCGTCGACGGCAAGCGAAGACAACAGCGGGGGCGGGAGGCATGGGGACGCGTGGAAGCGAGGGGCAGATCCCGGCTGGCGGCGACGACCATGGGCCGAAGGCGAAGCGAAGGGTCCGAGGCGGGGGGAGCCGCGCCGAGCGACGAGCACCAACGCAACATCTCAAGGCAGAGCGGAGACCTGCGCGCGAAGGGCGAGGGCCTTGGTCGGAGCGGGCGGGAACTCAACCACACGGGTGGCGCTGGGCCCACAGGCCTAGAAGGGGTCCTAAGGAGACTACCAGGCAGGGCCGAAGAGCGTGGGAAGCCACAGGAGCACGGTACAGCTGCGACGTCGCATCAGGGGAGATGGTCAGGGAAGGAGCCATCCACTAGAGCTGGGAGGTGTAACCGCAAGGACGGGCGCCGGCAGAACCACCCGAGGCAGAGCGCACGAAGAGGAGCAAGTGGCCAGCGAACCGGGGAGCCGAAGGCTAAAACGCCAGCAGGCCAGCGGCGAACGCAGGACGCCGAGTCATCCACCGAAGAGGGTCGGGGAGACGCTGGAGGCGAACGGTGCAGAGAGAGGGGAAGAGGAGGTCCCGCGGAGAATGACAGGGCCGAGCAGAAGGCGAAGGTCGGCAGGGACACAGGAGGGCGTCAAGCGGGCGGGCGACGAACGTCGGGCGCCGCAACTATCTAGGCGACGAGGGCGAAGACGTCGATCCCCACTTGCACTGGGTGTACCCAAGGGGCACCCATCCACGCGAACCGAGCGCGAAGTAGCTTCACTTCGGCGAACAGACGAGAATCGGAGAACACGTGGAAAGGCCGTAGGCGCCAGGGGAAAACGGCCCGAAGTCCCGAGGTATATGAAAGACGATCCAGACGCAGTGCCCGAGGCTCAAGGAGGGGGCACCGTAGCTGGCTGGGAGACTCGACGAAGGAGTCAGAGAGTAGGAAGGAAGGCCATAGGGCCGACTAGGGCACCAACCGGCGATAAGGGTCGCGGTGCCCGGGGCTCAAGGAGGGGGCACAAGCAGATAGGCGACTCGCCAAAGGAGTCAGCGGGCCCAGGACCGAGGCCGAAGTAAGAACAAGGCGACAAGGTCGCGGTGCCCGGCTCAAGGAGGGGGGCACATAGTCGGGTAAACGACTCGCCGTAGGAGTCAGCGGACTTAAGCTGGGGCCGAAGGCCAAGCGTGAACTAATTGGCGACCAGGACGCGGTGCCCAGGGCTCAAGGTGGGGGCACAAAGCGGCTCGGCGATCCGCCGGAGGAGTCCGCAGGCTTAGGAGGGGCCGTGAGGCCAACGCGTCAACAATAGGCGACAAGGTCGCAGTGCCCGAGGCTCAAGGAGGGGGGCACGTAGCCGGCTTGGTGACTCGCCGGAGGAGTCAGCGGGCTGAGCAGGTCCGAAGGCCGACGCGTAGACTAGTTAGCGACAAAGTCGCGGTGCCCGGGGCTCAAGGAGGGGGGCACGTAGCCAGCTAGGCGACTCGCCGGAGGAGTCAGCGGGCTTAGATGGGCCGAAGGCCGGTGCTTAAGCTAATAGCGACAAGGTCGCGGTGCCCGGGGCTCATGGAGGGGGGCACGTAGCCGGCTTGGCGACTCGCCGGAGGAGTCAGCGGGCTCAAGAGGGGCCGCGAGGCCAAGCGTCAACTTCTTCTTTTTTTTTTTGTATGTAACAGGCGACAAGGTCGCGGTGCCCGGGGCTCAAGGAGGGGGGCACGTAGCCAGCTAGGCGACTCGCCGGAGGAGTCAGCGGGCTTAGAAGAAGGGCCAAAGGCCGACGCTTAACTAATCAGCGACCAAGGTCGCGGTGCCCGGGGCTCAAGGAGGGGGGCACGTAGCCGGCTTGGCGACTCGCCGGAGGAGTCAGCGGGCTTGAGGTTTGGCCGAGGGGCCGACGCGTGAACTAAGGCGACATGGTCGCGGTGCCCGGGGCTCCTTTTTACGGGAGGGGGGCACGTAGCCAGCTTGGCGACTCGCCGGAGGAGTCAGCGGGCTTAACGCGTCTATGAAGAAGCTACAAACTTACCAGGGACGAGAGGAGTGGCT
This sequence comes from Semisulcospira habei, assembly GCA_036245525.1. Classification (NCBI taxonomy): domain Eukaryota; kingdom Metazoa; phylum Mollusca; class Gastropoda; family Semisulcospiridae; genus Semisulcospira; species Semisulcospira habei. The sequence goes on from BTPG01000005.1 coordinate 12,428,276, forward strand.
ATCCCATGTCCGAGGGCAGCTGGAACAATTCCGCCGTGCCGCGGAAGGTCCCAAGGAGGCGGAAGTCGCGGGTCGCTCGGCGGTGGAACACCGGAGTAGAGACCAAGAACCTCCAGTCAAGCAGGGCAGCCAGCGCAGCCGATGACAGAGGAGCAGGTGGCACCCAGTCTACAGTATGGCGGACACCAGGCCACTGGAAGCCGCCGTCCTGGGCAGCAACGCACTTGGTACTGCAACACATACCCATACATGAAAGGTGACGGGCGGCGGGCAACTAACGCCGCCAGATAAAGCTCCGAATTAACGAGCAAAACTCACCGTTAAATGCGGAGAGAAAACAAACAGAAGTCCGAGCCAAGCACGACGTCCGGCCCCGCCGGGGGAGACGTATGTAGCGGACAAGACTTTACCTTTACATGGCGGAACTGCAGAGGGACGAAGCACAAAGCACCGGACACTAGGTCACTGGAAGTCGCCCGAACGGGGAAGAGGTGCACTTGGCAACTGCAACCCAAACCCAAACATGAAAGGCGACCGGCGGCGGGTAACAAACCCCGCCATTTAAGGCTTCGAAAATTAAGAGACACGCGAAACTGACAGTGAATGCAAAGACAAACAGGAGCTCGAGCGCAGCCCGACGTCCGGCCCAGCCAGGCGAGACGTAGGAAGTGGCCGATACTCCACCTTTCCATGGCGGAACGGCAGAGTGACGAAGCACAAAGTACCAGACAGTAGGTCACTGGAGGTCGACGTACTGGGGAGGGGCGCACTAGATAACTGCAGCCCATACCCAAACATGAAAGGCGACCGGGGGCGGGTAACGAACCCCGCCATATAAAGCTTCGAAATCAAGAAACACTCGAAACTCACCGTGAAATGCGGAGAGAAACCAACAGTAGCTCGAGCGAAGCCCGACGTCCGACCCAGCCAGGCGAGACGTCGGAAACGGCCGAGACTTTACCTGTCCATGGCGGAAAGGCAGGGAGACGACGACGGGAGCCTAGAAGGTTCCAGGGCCAGCCAAGAGCACGAGGCACAGACGAGGGCTAGCAGAGAAGACGGAGGCCACGCCAGAAGCGGTAGACGAGAGGCTAGGCGAAGGCAGGCCGGTAAGGGACGGTCGAACCGTACACAGTCTTTCCAAGGGTCAGAGGCTCAGGTAAAAGCGTCCGAACGCTAACAGCGAAGTAGACAACTGGCTAAAGGAGACACCACCGGGCGCCTGACCGGATGGGCAGGGGAGGCTACTCTCGTCCCTGTTAGGGATCCCCGAAAGCTCTCTCGTCCCTATCAGGGATCCCCGAGAGCCTCCTGGGGGGACCCTTTGGGTCTTAGGCTAAAATTGGTAAGCAAGTAGACTATTTCCAGTTAGTCATGTCATCGGTAATGTGTTTTGAGGAAACAAATGTGCGTCGGGCTGAATGAGTTAAAGGCACAATTGGCATATATAAAAAGCGTGCCAGCCTAGGCCAGTATTAGACAGCTGGCTGTATCTCTTGCAATATTTGCACTGTTCTCATTATAGGGGAGGATCCAAAATCCAAACATGGACAGATAATGTGTACACTTACTTGCAAGTCAAGCCTGAGATCGCTGAGCTGCTGTCGCAGGCACTCCTCCTCCATGCGCGCCCGCTCAAGGTCGACAGCCAGTTTGGCGTTCTTCTCGTTGGCAGAGGTCAGCTGGGATGACAGTGAGGTCACCTGTTCCAGGTAACGGTCCCTCTCTTGTCTCTCGGCGCTAGCAACCTAAAATGACGTCATGACCCAGTTTATGCAGGTGTACAGCAGCGGACAAAGGCCACGAGTATTATTCATCATCAGGCCTTCTAGCATGATGCGGAAAAATGACAAATACAAGAGTACACCGTCAAGCAACTACAGTGCAAGAGGGGGTTTGATTCATTCAAGGCGTTCGGCATCAACAGCTGCGTGAGTGTCTTATGTAAGCAATGATATATGATACTTTTGCAGCTACTGATGCGGGGCGCCTTGAATGAGGTAACACTGCTAAGGTCGCCAGCCCCAAATCTGGGAGAGAATGTTACAGTTCAGGAGACAGATAGCCTATGATAGTTCAAGGGTGGGGCCAGAATAGCTTGGCGCCTACAGGTGCCAAGCTATTCTGCCGCCACCCTTGAACTATCATGGGCGATCCACATCTTGTTGCAGTGTGTCAGGCTGGATGGGTTCAGACTCACTGCGGACATGCTTACCCTGTCCTGCATCTGTACGGATGCCTCCTGCTTGACGATGTCCAGCATGCGCTCGAGGCGCTCCACCTCCTGCTGCTTGTTGGCTGCTTTGCCCTCCAGCCCCAGCACCTTCACTCTCAGCTCTTCCTCCCGCTCTCGCTGCTTCTGGAATCGCTCCCGCTCCGTCTCCAATTCCCCTTCCAGCCGTGATACCATCATCTGTGGGAGAAAACATAATGTAATAAATATGTTAGGCTGAACCAGCCAATGTGACCACCGTGATACCATCATCTGTGGGAGAAAACATAATGTAATAAATATGTTAGGCTGAACTAGCCAATGTGACCACCGTGATACCATCATCTGTGCGAGAAAACATAATGTAATAAATATGTTAGGCTGACCAGCCAATGTGACCACCGTGATACCATCATCTGTGGGAGAAAACATAATGTAATAAATATGTTAGGCTGACCAGCCAATGTGACCGTGATACCATCATCTGTGGGAGAAAACATAATGTAATAAATATGTTAGGGTGAACCAGCCAATGTGACCACCGTGATACCATCATCTGTGGGAGAAAACATAATGTAATAAATATGTTAGGGTGAACCAGCCAATGTGACCACCGTGATACCATCATCTGTGCGAGAAAACATAATGTAATAAATATGTTAGGCTGAACCAGCCAATGTGACCACCGTGATACCATCAACTGTGCGAGAAAACATAATGTAATAAATATGTTAGGCTGAACCAGCCAATGTGACCACCTGTGCAAGATGATCACCTGTCTCGGCAGACCACCCATTTTGGGCTCCATGGTCTACGTTTTGTTTCTTGGATGACCGTCTGGAAATAGACTACCTGTTTAACCCTTTTAGCCCTGGATCCCTACAGCAGGAGATGGCTTGACCATGATAATTCAAGGGTAGTGCCAGATTAGCTTGGCGCCTGAATTATCATGGTCAAGCCATCTCCTGCAGCTGGTACATACTCGTTAGGCAACACCTCCAAAATTTGAGAAATCAAATGGAACCTTGGGGCTAAAAGGGTTAAGGGGACCACTTTTTGATAGTGTTTGGGTGGTCACCTATGACAGGTGTGACTGACTAATTAACCCCTTGTGCATGCTGACACTGGTACTGTTGACAGTACCGGTGACTGTATGCTCAAAAAGAGGGTGCATTACAAACGAAGGTGAGCTAGTCAGCTCATAATACAGGTCATCATATCGCGACACCTGGGAGAAAAGAAGTCACATCATGTAACCTGCGTTCATGTTAAGCGTGGTTCTAATCATACATTGGATACGAACAAAAATAAATGCAGTAAGAGAAAAGACATCTAGCTGACCCCAGCCTTAGTTGGCCCGCGAACGGCTGTGTGCGGGCCAATTAAGGCTGGAGTCAGCCAGTGGACTTTTTGCTCATTGAGTGTCAAGGAAGTTACAGATCTGGCCATGCTGTATTTGATTTTGTGATATTCTGATGCTGAGGTTGTTGGCCTATAACTACACATGTACCTGCAAGTCTTCAACTCTGGTTTCCATGGCAGCCTGGTTGCGGACAGCCTCACTCTTCTCAGCTCTGGCCTGGATCAATTCCCGCTGGGTCTCATCCAGTGATGCCTCCAGTGCCTGCCGCTGCAAGGGAATGTGACCAAAAGGTCATCATGAATGAGGTGTTAACTCATTCGAGACATGCTGCCTCCAGATAGTCGGCATAAGCCGCGTATCCGGAGGTGGCACAAAATGAGTTAATGGTCACAACAGCTGTCACTGAATATTCAGAAAGGAGGTCGACGATGGTAGTTCAAGGGTGGTACCAAGATAGCTTGGTGCCTGACAGATTCTGGCACTGTGCTTGAACTATCAGTATCATAGTTGATCTACATTTTCTTGTACACTGAAGGGTTAAACGGTACAATGGCCTACTGACCATGCCTTATGAGGTACACCATCTGCACCCCCCCCCCCACCCCACCCCCCAAAATGATAAACAAACAAAAAACAACAACATCAAGTCAAGAATACCCACCCTTTCTTGCCACCTGGTGCGATCCTCCGTGTAGTCCTGTTTCAGCTGCCTCAGTTTCATTTCCAGCTCTGCTATTGTTTCATTCTTCATTCGACTCTGCTGTTGTTGCTGCTCTCTGGGGAGACAAAACTCTGTTTGAAAATTCATAAGCATTTAACACACTGAGCACTAAAGACAATTCCTAAACTTTGGGACTGTCCTCTTAGTCCTTTCACTGCCAGCCGACGCAGATTGTGGTTATGCAGTCTTTGTTAATTCAATGCCAAAGTGCTCCAGCTGTCCCAGCAACGTGGATTTAGATTTAACCCTCATCATTCGGAAGACACCAGTGTGTGAAATAAGTTCATAAGCCTCAGTATGATATGGGTTAAATGGTTTAGATTTTTTTTAAACAGGCATAGATCCTTGTGAGCCTGCACAGTTGTGGGGCTCATGAGGATCTATGTCTCTTGCCATTGGGTCATGTTCACATTTTTCAGCGGTCACAAGGTTTAGACTGCGTACCAGTATAGGAGTCAAATCCATCATGATTGTTCCAAGGTGGTGCCAGAATAGCTTGGTGTATATTATTCTCAAACAACATTCATAAACCATTATATCCAGAAGCTGATTTAAAAAAAAAAAAAAACAACAAAAAAAAAAAAAACTTGTTGTCCTATGAAGGCTACATTACAGATTAGGAGACAGATCAACCATTCTAGATAAAGGGTGGTGCCAGAATAGCTTGGCACCTCAGGCGCCATGCTATTCTGGCACCAACTTTGAAATATCATAGTCAAATTTATTTCAAGCAACGGGTGTATCAGGATGAAAGGGATTTAACTTTCAGTCATTTCATCTCCTGTACAAAGAAGAATCCATCTCTCAGGACTTGACCTCAGTAATTACCAGATGACTGCAGCGATTTTACTTTGTGAGACACTAGGTTTGAAATAAAATTACCTTGTTCTCGTTTTTTCCAAACTGTGCTAAAATCATTCTTTGTAGGTAATTCTGTTGTGATTGAAAGGACTGAAACACCACTCGCATTAGCAGAACCAACACACTCAGAGAGTGACAGAATAGCTTGGCACCTACAGGCGCCAACTATTCTGACACCATCCTTGAACTCTCATGGTCAAACTTCAATCCGACGTGATGGTGAATGAATGGGCCAAACAAACTTACTCAAGTACATGCAGCTGTGCCTGAAGGGTGGATGCCTGTTTTCTGGAATTGGTAGCTCTTTCGTTCGCTTCTTCTAGTCGCTTCTCATGTTCCACTGTCATTTGGCTCAATCTGCGCAGACAACAAAATATTTTTTTAAAAAGTAATTAAAAGAACAAGGTAAAATAAACATAAAAACTCACAGCAGTTATTCACTGAAGATCTGATAAGAAAAGAGGTTAGGGAATAAACAAGTAAAATTTATGGAAAGACACCTAAAAAGAATAGCAGTAGCAGCTGTAACACCCACACCAACACCATCAAAAATAAATAGATAATAAACAACACCACAAATAGATAAACAAAACAAAAACAAAAAAAAAACCCAATCAAATAATAAAATAAATTTAAAAAATAAATAAATGACTTACAAAAAAAAGACAAGAGTGTTAGTAACCTGAAGATGGTTTCTCCCTGCCAGGTGTGTTCCTATTTTGTCAGAGACACCAACATATGAAAAGAGGCTTAACCCTTTTCACCCTGAGACACTATTCCTTGAAATAAATTTGATGGATAGTTCAAGGGTGGTGTCAGAATAGCTTGGTGCCTCAGGCGCCAAGGTATTCAGACACCACCCTTGAGATAAAATGGTTGATCTATCTCCAAATCTGTAATTTAGCCATCATAGGACGTCAACTCATTCAGCCCTGACGCACTACAGCAGGAGATGGGTCGACCATGGTAATTCAAGGGTAGTGCCAGATTAGCTTGGCAACAGGTGCATTGTCGTTAGATGATGCCTCCAAAATTTGGAAAATGTGCGTCGGGCTGAATGAGTTAAGCAGGTTTTAAGAAATGTCAGCCTCAGGGTTTAATGGGTTAAAGCCAAAGCAACACAGGTAAGAGAAAGCAAAGTAAGAGTCTGGGTATGTCTCTTACTTTTGCACTGCATCCTCTGACTCTTCTCTCAGTCTGCAATGCAAACACCCAAGCAAGCATTTACTATGTACAACAACACATGGTGCATGCTAGATTGTCTTATAGTTCAAGCTAAAAGTGCTTGTACCATTTTTTGGCAGTACCCCCGTCACAGACCCACTCGGGGAGCACACCACACGTACACTTCCATTCACATGAGATGCTATTTATTTAAATAGAAGTGTACTTGTGGAAGTGCAGAAGTGTACTTGTGGCGTATTCGCTGAGTGGGTCTCTCTCAGGGGTACTCAGGCAAATGGCATGGGAGAACACAAGCTGAAAGCAAGTACATTTGAAGTTAGCTTGCAAAATTTTTAATCATTATGGTAACTATGTTTAGTCCTGCCACACTACAGGCAGAAGAGGAATTGGCCATGTACGTTCAAGGGTTGTGCCTGATTAGCTTGGCGCCTTCCAGGCATCAAGCTAATCTGGCACTACCCTTGACCTCTCATGATCCATCGATCTCCTCTAAGACAGTTCTTTGAGCATTCCTGGAAATGAAAGTTTTTGGCAGAAGATGAAGGAGTCAAGACAGCATGCTTAATACTGGAACACTGATGGTAATGACAATCATAAGTTTAACCCATTTAACACCACAGCCTCATTTGTTTCCTCAAAAACATTACCGATGACATGACTTTGTGGAAATGTCTACTACTTGCTCAATTTTAGCCTAAGAACCCGTTGTGTTACGACACAACCCGGGAGGCACTCGGGGACCCCCAGAGGGGCCGAGAGTGGTCTCCCGTCCCTGCCCTACCGTTTCCTGTCACGAGACCAATCCAGTCTTGCTACTTCGCTCGTGCAGAGAAGATGTGTTTGGCTTTGCTCCTGCTCTGCCTTGACTGGTCTTCCTTTTGCCTACGCTCGTTGCCGACTTCTCTCGTGTGCTCTGCCGCCCTTCTAGCGCTGACCTGCCTTATCGCTGCCTGCTTCTGCTTCTTGCACCGTTCCGGGTTTCCGCTGCTCTCCTCCGTGCTGTGACGGGTGAATGGCGACCCTTCCCGCTTCGTCTCGGAGGTAAGGTAGCGGTAGCTACCCACAGCCGGCCCTCGGGCCGAGAGCCGGCTGCCTTTTGGGCTTTTCCTTTTCGTTGTTGTTACGTCATTTACACCAGCTGTCGAGCTTACATTCCGGCGCCTTAGACAGCCTTCTTTGCGAGTCTCCTCGCGGGACTTCGCCTACCCTCTCCTTTGTTGTGCCTCGTTAGCTTACGAGTAGACTTTTGCCTCTTAGACGCTGGTTTTTCGTAGGGCGCCTGGCACCCACGTTCCGTTCGTCTAGCTTAAAGGCCCTTTAACCCCCGGAGAGTGTAGCCGCTGTTTCACGCGGGGGCTGTCACGGCGTCCGGAGTACCTTTGTTTGGCTCGGCGCCCCTTGCCTGCATTGCCGACCTTGCCATGCCGTTTGTCTGTTGCAGAGCCCAACTGCTTTCGTGCTCCCAATGCGGCGACTTCCAGTGGCCGACGGATGACCATGCGGTCTGCCTTCCTTGTGCGGGCTGCTCCTCGGACCACCTTTGTGATGTCTGTACGGCCTGGCCTGAAATGCTTTGGTCTGATCTCTGGAGTTTCTACCGGCGAGAGCGACCACAGCCTGCTACCTCACGTCCGGCACCGGTTTCCCCCTTACTGTAGCGACCGCCCCTTCCCGCCCTGGCCTCACGGAATGGAATCCTCGTCAGGTGTCTGCGTTGTCGGCTGACCAGAGGACTGCCACTGCTGCCACGCCCGCTGACCCTTCCGGAGGGTCTGTTTGCTGGCAGAGCGCCCGCCTCACTGAGCCCGGCCTGCAGCAGTCTGCCACGAGCCGTCCCATGTTGACAGGCCATCCTCACCAGTCTCTCCCCGATAAGCCCGCTGATCCTTCCGGAGGATCTGAACGCCAGCACAGCGCCCGCCTCACTGAGCCCGGCCAGCAGAGACGTGAGCCTCAGCCTGCGCGACGCAGTCGCGCCCCCGACTCCTCCCGTTCCACGTTTAGTTCGAGACACTCGTTCCTCCCACCGGGATCGTCGTCGCCGCCCTCCCCCGCCCCGCTTCTTCGCGTGAGCGCTCGCCCTCGCGCCGTTCGACGCATTCGCCTCACCGCCACCATCGGCCCTCCTCGGCTCGCCCCCCCTCCGGCTGTTCGCCGTCCACATTCCCAACTTCTTTCTCGCTCGCCGGACTGGACCCTTCCTCACACCTACTCGCGTTTGCCACATCGTTCGCCGCCGCTGTCACTTCCGGCTCGTCCCCGGGCTTCCCGCGGTTCTCAAGACAGCTCCCCGCCTGCGCTTCGGTCTTCGGCTGTCACGGCGACCCGCCCGCCTTCTCGCCGCCCCCTGGAGGAAGAGACCCTTAGTTTGCTGCCCGAGGACTCGGTCTCAGCCCTGTTTGACGAGGATGGTTGCTCCCTCTTGCCCGCTGACTTCGATGGTGCTGCCCCCTCGGCGCTTCCGTCTTCCTCCCGTGCGGAGACCCTCTTGGCCTTGGACGAAGCCACCAGGATCATCGCGGCGACGTTACCAGCTGACGCCTGCCCAGCCTCCCCCCCCCCCCCCTCCCCCCCCTGAAGAGGAAGGTCTCCGCCTTCGTGGATGCCGAGCGGCAGGTCAAGATATTCAAGTCACTTCCCCAGCCGCCAGGCTTTAAGGAGCTGCGAGATGCCTTCTCGGCTCACCTTCAGCTTGCCACGTCACGCGAGCTCGTGTTTTTCTCCGATCGTCGCTGGCCGGCCGGCCTGGACATTGCCTTCCATCGGGACTGGTATGCCAGCCATTCCCAGGCGTTCTCCATCCCTCTTCCTGCTTTGGACCCTCCAGCCTTGTCTCAAGCTGGCGGACCCGCCCTCCTCCGACGTGCCCTCCCCCGCGGACTGGATAAGACGGCGTCCCTGGTCCGGAACACCTTAGCCTGCGCCGGTTTCCTGGAGCTCCTCACCCAAGCCCTGATTCGTCGTGTGGAGGACTCCTGGCATCCTACTGTCACGCCCCTCCTAGGTGATTTGCTGGCCTTAGCGGAGGTCGCCAACCGTGCCGCCTACCACTCATCGGTCAACGCTATGGCTGCATCTGCGAATTGTGACTTGATGCGTCGAGACGCCCTCTTGCTTGCCTGCCGGGGGATGCCTCCTGAGCTGCGCGCGCAGCTTCGTCGTGCTCCGTTGGGTGGGCCCCTGCTGTTCGGCGACACTTGGTCCTCGGTTAGAGCCTCCAACCCCGACCGCTGGCCCTGCAGTGCCCCCCCTCCCCGCCGCTTTCCGTCCTCCCGCCAGGCTAGGGGTCGCGCCTCGCGGTCTGCTAGACCCGCTGCCTCCTCAGCCCCCGCTTTGGCCCCCGAGCGGGCCCCCGCCTTTGGGCGTCCAAGACCCACCAGGTCCCGTGCTCCTGCTTGGCCCCGTCCCGCCCGGCGACCTGGTCGTGGGAGGGCCGCCCGACTGCCCCCCGCCCCTGCCCCCGCCGACCTCCTCGGGGTCTCCGGTCGGCTGGAGGCTAGCCTTTTTCCGCGGAAATTGGCTCGCGCTCTTTCCCAACGACCCCTGGATTTGCGCCACCATCTCAGACGGCCTCTGAATCGCCTTTCGCAGTCCGCCTCCTTTGCGTCGCTCCCCCCTTTGGACCGAGGTACCCAGTGACCCGCTGAAGGCCGCTGCCTCCTCTCCTCCCTCCTGAGGAAAGCCGCCACGGAGGTTGTCCGACACCCCGACTCCCCAGCCTTTTACAGCCGCCTGTTTGTCGTCCCGAAGCCTGGAGGGAGATGGCGACCGGTTATCGATCTCTCGGCGCTGAACAAGTATATTACGGCCCCCTCCTTCCGGATGGAGACTGCCCGAGCCCTGAAAGCCGCGGTCCAGGCTCTAGACTTCGCAGTCAGCTTGGATCTTTCCAATGCGTACCTGCATGTCCCGATGCACCAGGCCTCCAGGAAGTTCCTCCGGTTTGCGATCGACGATGTGGTCTACCAGTTTCGCGCGCTCCAGTTCGGACTCAACCTCAGCCCTTGGGTATTCACCCGTCTGATGGACGCCGTAGTCGCCAAGGCCTGACAGTCCTCCTCCAGTCCGACGTCGAACTACCTAGACGACCTCCTCCTACGCAACCAGTCGGAGACCACGCTCGCGACGGACAGGGATGCGCTGCTGCACCTCCTGGCACACTTGCGCTTCCTGGTCAACGAGGGCAAGTCGGATCTCGCTCCTTCCCGCCGCTTTGTGCACCTGGGCATGGAATTTGCGACTGACCTCAACAAGGTGAGCCTTCCAGCGCCTCGGATTCAGAAGATTGCGGCCCTAGCCGGTCAGTTAGCGCGGATGGACGCAGCCCCCGCCAGAGTCTGGCTTCAGCTTCTGGGCTTGTTGAATGCCGCAGCGGATCTCATTCCCCTAGGTCGTCTCTACTCCCGGCTAATACAGCTGCATCTCCTACTGTATTGGCGCCCGTCTTCCGGCGACTTAAGGTGAAATAGTGCCCACCAAGAATGCCCTTTTTTGTTAGCAATCACAAATAAACATTTTGGTGTTTTTCATTTAGTTAGGTGTCTAAAAAGATGTTTAAGACACATTTTGAAAAATTTCATGCTGGTTGCCAAGGGCAACGGCAGCCATATTGAAAATAAACAACATATTTTTGTTCCTCCATAAAATTTTTCAGAAGAGAGCTATTGACCCAGAACAAATTTTGTTGTGTTTTTGATGATAACTACAACTTTTCAGTGGGATGTTTTCATATCTTTATTATTAAAAATGTTATAGGGCATCACAAACTGAACATTTGTCGTGAACGAAATTCCAAACATTTATGATATTCACATGGCACTAACTATTTTTCATTTGTAGATACCATAAAAAGCTTCTGTAAAGTTGTTATTAATGTTTTCAGCTACATGCATGCCAAATTTCATGTGTTTATGACAATTATTAGAGAAGTTATGGATGCAGTAAACCGCACAATATGGAAAACTTAGAAAATCACGTTTGAAACTTTGGTTCCCTGCACTTAAAGTGATGAGAAGAAGTATCATCTGTGCACAGCTGCTGATTGAAAAACTTAGTTATTGATGTACCTCAGAATGCACCAGCAGCATAAACAGGACCACCCTCTTCTTCTATTATGCTTTTTTCTCTCCTGTTCCTTGGCCTGCCGAACCTTCTTTCTGCGATGCTGTTGCTTCAGTTCCAGTTTCCGCCTGCTGTTGAATTCCCTGACCCTGTCCTTCTGTTTGCCAAGCCTTTTGGTGTTTTCTCCAACATACAGACCTTGGGCAGTCATGAAATTCTGGCTAGCTGTGGAGCCCATGTTGAATTCTCCAACATACACCAGTGTGGCTGTCTCAACCTTGTCACAGGAGGCGAAGGTGTTTTTTTTGACAGGGACTCCAGATGACTCCATGCAGGGACTCATTTGTATTCTGAGTCTTGCCCCTCAGCCATCTCCTCAGCAGAGCAGGGTCAGCAAGTTTCCTGTACACAGGAACAAGCTCTTTTGCCACCTGTCTGTTAATAGGTGTTGTAATATTTCCCTGGTGTCGTGGGGGAGGATTTTCACGAGCCTGAGCATGGTTGAAGAAACACCAGGAGTCTCGTCCCTTTGGGCAGCGAGCATGACGAGGATCAGTATCTGTAGAAGTACAGTAGAGAAATGAAGCCCACACTGCATCTGACATGGCCTCTACAGTAGTGCTGCTCTTGATAGCCTTGGTGTAATATGCCTAGAGTTTCTTCATTGTATTTTGAGTCAGCCTGCCCTCGCCCCTACCCCCAAGTGTGACGCCCTGTTTCTTCCTGTCTGCGACAAGATTTGTAAGTGCAGTGCCCAGTCTTTTGGAGACATGATTAATACACTCTTCCTTTGTAATCTCCACCTGATCTCCATAAGGCTTAATTTTCTAGTTCATTGAAAGTTTTACAGTCCCCGTCAGACAGCAGAATTGTGTAACGGAGCTTGTGTTTCTTCGCCGAACGCAGCAACTGCGTCTTGGCCCCCTCCACCTCCATCATGCCAGAAGAACCATTAAAATTCTTCTGGCAGTCTGGTCTGTGGCTCTCCATCCACATCTGGTCTGTGGCTCTCCATTAGGCATTCTCACCACACTGTCTCATTCTTTTGCCTGTGGTCTCACATGCCTGACAGTATTTACTCATTACATAGTGTAGCTGATGTATAGCCAGCTGCAATAACAGCTTCACAGTTTGTGCACAACACTCGCAGGAATACTGCCATCCCCATCTTCATCTCATCATTACATACAAGTTGCACGGATGGCGATCCACATTCAGGACAAGCACAAGCTGCACATAAATTTGCAACTTGGTTCAGGTCGCAGATTGTTGTTGGAAGAGGTGTGGCACTGTCGGAGGCACATTACTTCTGATGTCACAGCTGTTGTTGTCTCCACCGTCACCATTCTCACAAATCTTGCCGTGAAACACCCTGAACTTCTTGGCACTAGAGCCTAAAAGGTCGGAGGACCATGGAGACCCCGGTTCTAAGTGGCTACATGAAGCAACACCCACGATATCATGTGCTTTCGTTTTGTTTTCGGTCGTCTCCTGTCCGTCGCCGATCTTGCGTTTCCGCGTCTGCTTCGATAAACGGGCTTCAGTCAACTGTTTTGCTTTAGCCTTCGACTTGTACCCCTTTCTTTTCGAGGCTGCTGGCCTTGGTTTCTTCATTTTACTTCAAAAAGCGATAAAATTGGCTAAAAAACACGATCGAGCACGCGTTATAAACAAAGTCGAAGCGTCACCGGAAGTAAGAAAAGTTTGTAACTCAGCCAATCAGTATTCAGAATGGTGTGGTAATGTTACTATTTTTAGAAACCAATGACGTCGTTATCCTTATATGGCGATAATCGGCCTCTCGGTGGGTTCGGAAAATGCAAGATTGTGTTCCGATGATTCCCGAAGACCGCTGATCATATTATGGGATGGAAAGGGGAGACAATGCTGATTCCAACCATACCAAACTTTCCAGCATTTAGCGAAGCGGTCAGTCTGTATCGAACGATCGAAAATGGCGAATTTTCTAACAAACAAAATTTGTTACAGCCCAAAATAGACAGGGTAGGTGCAGAAAATGTGTTTTATTTCAATATACATTACTTTTTGAGTGAAATGAAGCATGATAAGTGAAAGAAAATTGAATAAAAGTGATGAAAATGCCTCTACCTCAAAATCATGAAATTTTTTTTAAATTCGTAAATCGGAGCATTTTGCTGGGCAATACATCCCCTTAATGACGTTGGTTCCGGTCCCTCAGATGTTGCTTCCTCATCTTCGTCGGTGGACCAACTCCTCTTGGCTAGCATCGGGTCTTCCCCTGGCCTCTCCTCCACCCCAGACCTCCCTTTGTGTCAACGCGAGCCTCACTGGGTGGGGAGCGCACCTCCTTCCTCGGTTCCTCTCGACGTCTGGCCCCTGGCCCTCGGACTTCGCGCACACTCACATCAACTGGCTGGAGATGCAGGCCGTCTGGCAAGCCCTTCAGTTCTGGGAGGTTCTCTCGGACAACACAACGGTGGTGGCTTACATCTGGAAGCAAGGTGGCACACGCTCCCCTGACCTTTGTATGCTCCTCTACCGGATGATGCATTGGTGCGAGGACCGGGACATAGCGCTTCGGGCCCGGCACATTCCCGGGCACCTGAATGTCTTGGCCGACTCGCTGTCTCGCCGCGGCCAGCTCTTACACACAGAATGGACCCTGCGGCAGGACATCTTTCGGATGATCTGCACCCGTTGGGAGACTCCCCAGATCGACTTGTTCGCCACAAGGTGGAACCATCAGCTTCCCCTCTTTGTCTCCCCGATTCCCGATCCCCTTGCCTGGGCTGTCGATGCACTCTCCATTCCCTGGGAGGGCCTTGTGGCCTACGCTTACCCCCCCAACGGTCCTCGTACCCAAAGTCCTCCTCAAACTTCGAGGCTCCTCGGCGGTCCTCTCCTCCTGTTAGTCGCACCGTTCGCCTGGAACCGCTCCTGGACCACCGACCTTCTCAGCCTCGCCACGGACCCCCCCCCCCCCCCCCCCCCCCCCTTGCTGCTTCCCACCCCTCGCACTATGCTCAAGCAACCGTGCCAGCCGCTGTTCCACCCTTGCCCGGAGCGGCTCCTCCTTCACGCCTGGAGGTTGTGCGGCAAGCCCTCGGAGCTAGAGGCTACTCGAGTGCAGCAGTGGAGGCGATCGCTTCGGCCCGCATACCTTCGACCATTTGAGTCTACGAGGTAAAGTGGCGAGTCCTGTGTTCCTGGTGCTCCGACCACGGCCTGACCCCCACGGAACTGACTAATCCTCAGCTGGCAGAATTTTTTCTCTGGCTCTTCCGAGACCTAGGCCTAGCCCCCATCACTGTGAGGGGCTACCTGTCCATGATCGCTGACACTTATCGACACCTTGGACACCCAGACCCGGGTGCCTGCAAGGACCTGGCCGACCTTATGGGACACTTCGGCATCCAGCGCCCGACGCACCGCTCACTCCTCCCCCGCTGGGACCTACCCTGGGTAATGACATGGTTGAATTCCACCCGATTCGAACCCTTACCTTTGGCCCGTTTCGCAGACGTGACACGAAAGACGTGCTTCCTGCTAGCCCTTGCTACCGCCTCACGGGTGAGCGAGCTACGCGCGCTCTCGGCGCGTCCTACCTGCCTACAGTTCCGAGCGGACGGGTCCATCCAACGACTCTCTGACCTTGCCTTCCTTGCCAAGAACAGGTCTCCTCTGACCGCGCCTCAGGTTATCACCTTACGGCCGCTAAGAAACAACCCCCTGTCCCAGGAGACCAGGCAACAGGATCCCGTGTGAGCCCTTAGAGTTTATCTGCGGTGATCTAAAGCCTTCCGCAGAGGATTGAATCTATATTCGCCCGCTTCTACCTCAGGGACCTGGCAGGCCAGCGAGAGAATCTCGCACTGGTGGGGGACATCGCCGCAGCGCAACACTCCCTCCCGGCACCACCGGCGCTGTAGGTATGCACTTCGCTAAAATTGTCGGGAGTTTTGCGACTTGGGAGGATGGCGCTGTTTTACCCTTAGGGAGTTTACGCGGCACCCTCCTCCTCATCGCAATTCTTTCACAAAGTCATGTCATCGGTAATGTTTTTGAGGAAACAAATTCATTTTTCTCTAAAAGGTATTTTTTCGAAAAATACTTACCGATGACATGACTCGGAGGACCCTCCCACCTGCCCCGCTTGCCGCTTTCGAGCGAAGTAACTGACTAGATTGGTCTCATGACAGGAAACGGTAGGGCAGGGACGGGAGACAACTCTCGGCCCCTCTGGGGGTCCCCGAGTGCCTCCCGGGTTGTGCCGGGTTCTTAGGCTAAAATTGAGCAAGTAGTAGACATTTCCACAAAGTCATGTCATTCGTAAGTATTTTTCGAAAAAATACCTTTTAGAGAAAAATGAATTTCCCAGATTTTACAGGTGTCACCTAATGACTATCATGTACCAGTTGCAGGAGATGGATCAACCATGATAATTCAACGGTACTGCCAGCTTAGATTGGCGCCATCAGGTGCCAAGCTAATCTGACAACGCCCTTGAATTTTCATAGTCATTCTATCTCCTGCTGTAGGGCATTGGGCTAAATGATTTAACGCTCTGCTTACCTATCCTGGTATTGTCTGACTGCAGCCTGCTCTTTTTCTAGCCCTGCTCTCTTCATCTCATCCAGTTCTCGTTCTACCTGTCGTCACAGAAGAAGCCAATAACAAACCAAAAGAAAAAGGATAATGAAAACAGCATATGTCTACAATTTCAAACCAATAAAAGATAAGTAATATATCACAAAAGGCCTTGAAAGAAATGCAGTTAGTGAAGACTTACAAGGGTACTGAAAAGAGTCACCCATAGGAACTCAATCGTGCTTTGGGCTACTTGAAACTCCAAAATGGTAATGCGGCTGGCAACCTCAAAATCTGGAGCTCTTTGGCTGCTCTTCATTTGATGGGCAAGGTGAATTTTGCATCTTGGCTGTCTACCTACATTTTAAGGCATTTATCACCTCTGCACTTACATACAATTTGACAGATAACAAAAATGGTATAGAATGTTTAAGGTGGATACAATTCTTGATACTACTAGGAACTACACACAAACATAGTACACACACCACAGGGAATTACTCAGCGCTGAACATACAAATGGTTAGACCCCCCTGCCCCCTCCTATCAGGCACCAATATTATGTTCAGCGCTGAGTAATTCCCCTTTGTGTGTGTAGGAGCCACACAGTCACATGTCCCCAATCAGCGGTGTGGATAAAGGCAGCATGAGCTGGTCAGACTTGAAAGCATATGAGTGATCCATAGTAATCAAGACCAGTGTTAGCAACTCTAGGACCTGCCAAAACCACATCTAGGGTGGAGTGTATATGGGTCTTTTTGAAAGGCAGAGATCCCACCTTGACCGAGCTGAATGTCAAAGATCCTTGAGCAGCCATCATAGGAACATGGATACAAGTGGTTTCAGCAAGAGGCATAGAGCCTCATGAGCCCCCGCAACTGCGGGGGCTCATGAGGATCTATACCTCTTCAGCTAGGTAGTGTTATAGAATATTACTTCACCCACTTGTGACAGCCTGTGCTTCCGAGTCTCAATTTCATGATCTGCCTCCTGCAGACATTTCTCCAGAATCAGGGCCAAAGCAGCCGCGCTCTGGCTTGTACTTGCTGGGTCTCCCTCTAAATACGGCCGTCCGCGGGCCCTCTCTCTCGCTGCTAGAACGGCACGCAGCTGGCTGACTGCCATCCCTGTAGCATAGCTGGACTGGGTGGTGTTTTCTGCTTGTCTGTTCATCTCACCCAGCGCCTGAAAAATGTATTTTTCTCTAAAATGTATGTTTTCGAAAAATACTTACCGATGACATTAATGTATGGAAGTGTCTACTACATACTCAATTTTAGCCTAAGAACCCTTTGTGTTCCTACACAACCCGGGAGGCACTCGGGGAACCCCCAGTGGGGCCGAGAGTAGCCTCCCGTCCCTGCCCATCCGGTTCCGAGTCACATGGTGGACCAACCAGTTGGAATACTTAGCTCACCAGCGGCAAGCGGGGCAGGGAGGGTCCTCCGAGTAATGTCATCGGTAAGTATTTTCGAAAAAATACATTTTAGAGAAAAATACATTTGTTTCCTCAAAAACATTACTGATGACATTACTGTATGGAAGAATAGCGAAAAGGAGGAGGGTGTCTCAAACAGCACAGTTGCGGTCGAAGGCGACGCTGGCAGCCATGGCTCTGACCCCGTGGGCCCTGATGTGAAGTCACTTAGCAGCGTCGGGGCAGAGGTCTTGGTAGGCAGAACGTATCACCCATCTTAGCCAGGAAGAGATCGTCTGGGCTGAGATATCTTGTCTACCTGGGGACAGAGGGAGAAAGAGGCGGGTGCGTCCCCGGCGAAGCGGCTTGGTTCGGCGTAGGTACACGCGTAAGGCTCTCACCGGGTCCTGCTGTCTGACTTCCCTGTTGGGGCTGACCGTCTTCAGCGGTCGCACAGTGATCACCGGGGGGGTCGTTAACGGAGACTGAGTCTTGGCCAAGAAGGCCGGGTCCGTCAGTAGCTGCACGGAGCCATCCGACCTGAACTGCAGGCAGGCGGGGCGCGCGGAGAGCTCACTCACTTTGGAGGCTGTGGCAAGGGTGAGGAGAAAGCAAGTCTTTCGCGTCACGTCGGCCAGGCTTGCTAGGGGAAGTGGCTCAAAACGTTTGGAGTTCAGCCAGGTGAGAACCCCAGGCAGATCCCAGCGTGGGATCAGGGAGCGTAGGGCAGGCCGTTGTATGCCGCAGTGGGCCATAAGGTCAGCGAGATCTTTACACTTGCCGGGGTCCGCTCGGCCCAAGTGACGAAACGTGTCCGCAATCATGGTGAGGTAGCCCCTGATGGTGATCGGTGCCAAGTGCTGTTCGGCGAAAGCCAGAGGAAGAACTCGGCAAGTTGGGGGGAGGTCAGATCGGTAAGGGAGAGGTGACGGAGGTCGCACCAGGCTCCAAGTACTCTCCATTTCCCTCATAGACTCGCAGGGTCGAGGGTCTGCGGCCTGCAGCGATAGCTGCCATTGCCTCACTCGAGAAACCTCTAGCGGTGAGGGCGTGTCGCACAATTTCCAAGCGTGAAGACGGAGTCGCTCGGGGCACGGCTGGTAAAGCGGCTGGCATCATGCGAGTGGTGGGTAGCCGCAGCGGGGGGCCCGTGGCGAGGTTTAGGAGGTCGGTGGTCCAAGACTTGGTCCAGCAGATCGGCGCCACTAGCAACAGAGTTGTGTTGCATCCCTCGAGTTTAAGAAGGACCTTGGGGACCAGGACGGTGGGAGGGTAGGCATAAGTGCAGAGGCCGTCCCAGGGGATGGAGAGCGCGTCGACCGCCCAGGCTAGGGGGTCTGGAATGGGAGAGATGAAGAGGGGAAGCTGGTGGTTCCACCTTGTTGCAAAGAGGTCGATAAGCGGGGTCTCCCATGTGGCGCAGATCATCCGAAAGATGTCTGGGCGAAGTGCCCATTCGGTATGGAGTAGCTGACCGCGTCTCGAGAGGGGGTCCGCGAGGACGTTCAGGTGTCCCGGGATACATCTCACTCGGAGGGAAATGCCCCGATCCTCGCACCAACGAAAGAGCCGATAAAGAAGCAAGCAGAGGGAAGGGGAGCGAGTCCCACCCTGCTTCTGTATGTAGGACACTACGGTGGAGTTGTCGGAAGGACGAGCAGCTCCTGGCGTCCAAGAGTCGTTTCCCACGCGAGTAGGGCTTGCCAAACCGCCTGCAGCTCCAACCAGTTGAAATGCTTGACCGCGAGGTCCGGTGGCCAGCAGCCAGAAACGCTGGCGAACGATGGCAGCAGGTGTGCGCCCCAGCCGGAGCGGCCGGCGTCAACACAAGGGACAACCGGGGGAGAGGAGGAAGGAGTGGGACTCCAGTTGCAAGCCAGACGGGGTCCGCCCAGCGGAGGAGCGGTAGGAGCAAGGGAAGGACCGGAACGGGAGCCTTGACGTCGCCAGTCGAGGGTCGCCAGTGAAGAAGCCGATGGAGCTGAAGCGGGCGCGAGTAGAGGCGGCCAAGAGGAAGGAGATCCGCAGCCGCACCCATCAGGCCCAGGAGCTGTAACCAGACTCTGACAGGGACTGCCTCCTCCTGAGAACCTAGGCGTGCCAGGTTCGCCAACTTCTGAAACCGCGGTTCCGGGAGTCTCAGCCGGTTGAGGTCGATCAGGAACTCCCAGCCGAAGTGGACGAAGCGGCAGGACGGGGCGAGGTCCGACTCGCCCAAGTTGACCATGTAGCCGAGGAAGTCCAGCCATGCGTCTCGGTCCGTCTCCAGGGCGGGCGCTGACTTGTCGCACAGGAGCAGACCGTGAGGTAATTCGACGCTGGGCTCGACGAAGTCTGCCTGTCTTGGTGAATACGCTGTCCATGATGCGGGTAAAACTCAGGGGCTGATGTGGAGGCTGAAGGGGAGAGCGTGGAACCGGTAGACTACGCCATCGAAGGCGAAGCGCAGATAGCATCTGGAAGCCAGATGCGCGGGCACGTGTAGGTAAGCGTCCGACAGATCCAGGCTGACGGGGCAGTCCAGGGCTGAACTGCGGCGCGAATGGCTCTGGCGGTCTCCATGCAGAAAGACAGTGCGGAGATGAACCTGTTCAGTGCGGAGAGGTCGATGATCGGACGCTACTTGCCTTCACTGTCCAGGGAGAGGCGACTGCAGGAGTGTCGTGGCGGGATACTTACCTCTGTGGTGTCCTCCAGTCCACAGGACAGAGACCTCTCCTTAAGGGCAGCTGTCTAAGTCGGTCTGAAGGGGCAGAAGTCCACACGGGGCCGCGCCGCAGCGTTGAGGGCCAGAGGTCCGTGGTCGCATCTGTCACCGCCTGCCAGGAAGGACGGAAGAGGAGCGGATCACCGAAGGGGCCTGCCGCAGCTGACACCGTAAGTCCTGCGGAAGGTCGGGCAGACAGAAAGGACGGCATTCCAGGGGAGCAGGGCGCAACCGCAGCAGAGGCCATGGCAGGCAGGGAGCGAAGCAAGCCACCGGGAGGCGGCCACGGCTGAGACGAGGAGGTCCCAAAATGGCAGCAAGACCAATGAATGTCAAGTATCCTTGGGCTAAGTTTGAAGACTGTGGCTTGAATATTCTCCGAGAAAATGCCAACATTAAACAGACGACAGCGGGCGGATGACAGCGGTTGGACGGACGACCAAGGCCCAAAACAACCTCACTTTTGCTTCGCACGTGAGCCAAAAACAATTTGAGAACTTCACAACTGTGGCGGCTCATCGTGTGGAGTCACGTTCAATTTATCTCATCAGTGAACGACTTTAAAACCCCAAGCGAACCTTATCACTTCACCTGAGCTACCATTTGGAGCGGTGCTGTTATAACTCTTTGGCTGTATGTAGCACTTTTCTCTGAGCTGATTCTTGCAGGAATCACCTCAACACAAAGCACTATGGACAGCCAAAGTGTTAACCCATTTAATCCAGATACTACATTGCTCACATTTTTTAAGTGTTGCCTAATGACTGTATCAGTTGCAGGAGTTGGATCAACCATAATTCTAGGGTGACAAACTAAACCTGCACTACCCCTGAATTATCATGGTCGATCAAATTTCCTACTGAAGTGTGTTGGGCCTAAATGGGTTAAAGATGAAACCAATGTTCTTACCTGTTCCTGAGCTTTACATTTCTCCGTCAGCTGGGTAAGGGTACTCTGTAGTTTAGCAATCAGGGCTTCTTGGCTGGTAGACTCTTTTTGCCTGTCATACAAAATATAAAACAAATTCTTTAACCCTTATCATTCAGAATACGCCAGCGTGCGAAATAAGTTTGACTAAAATAGTTCAAGGGTAGTTCTAGGCGCCAAGCTATTCTGGCACCACCCTTCAACTAAAGCCATTGGTCTATATCCATATCTGTAAGTACTATAATGCAGCTTGCATATGGCAGTGTACAGATTTGAAGCTTTTAGCCTCAGTATGATATGGGTTAAGGTGCACGGTGAAAGCAAATACACTGAATACACGTGAAGACCCAAATGCTTTGTTATTACATTTCTGCCTCCGTAAAGCAGTACCTGGGAGTTGTAAAGACAGACCGCATTATTCGCCGATGCGTTTTTGTAGTGACGAATTTAGCGCAGACTTGTGAGCAAAAGGTCCTCGAAGCAATGTCAATCTTAGCTGGCCCATGCACAACTGTGCAAGGGCCAGTCAAAGCCAACATCGGCCTGAGGACCTTTTTGAGCACCTGGCATCCCCGTGGGAGCCAGATACCTCTGCACGTTAAATCAAATACAGCGCTTTACACTATAATACAGTTATGCTAAAATGCTGACTTGCATTATCTTATTTCTTTTTATATGCAAAGTAATTTACATGTCATGCTGTTGTACATGTCATAAGTGAGACCACTTCTACTACTAGTACTAGGACCAAGAAGAGCACTACAATGTGAAGATGTGAAGAAGAAATTTTCTTTAAATTATAATGGTGGGATATGTACAAGCAAAATTCAATTTTTTCACAGGATTCATACAAGAACAATTCAATTTTCACACATACTTTGTCAATATCATAACATGTTTATAGGCCTGTGATTTTAGTGTACTGGCCCGTGAGCCTACACCTGTAAGTTACTAGTCTAGTCCACTCAAGCAATTCAAGTCAATTTTAATGGTCTTGTTCTGTGAGAAATTCTGAAAAGAATTTCTCAGAGAGCAGGACCTAAACAATGTACTTGAATTACTTGACTAGACCAATAACTAAGCTCAAAGTTCACAGACACGTTCGTTTATATAAATTCTTACCTCAGATCAAGGACCGTGTCCCTGTTGATGATAGTTTCATGAAGTTTAGATTTTAACTCCTCTAGTGTCGCCCTAAACTGCTTCTTCTGCTGTTCACCCAAATATGTTGCCTGAATACAAAAAAATAAATGACTTTAACCTATTACATCCTGAGGCTGATTTTTTTAAATTTGCTTGTTGTCGTATGAAGACTATATTACAGATTAGGAAATAGATCAACCACGTTCATCCAAGGGTGGTGCCAGAAAAGCTTGGCACCTGAGGCGCCAAGCTAATCTGGCACCATCCTTGAACTATCGTAGTCAAATTTATTTTAAAGTCTATCAGGATGAAAAGGGTTAACTAATCCCTGCTACTAGATGCATATTTACTTGGTTACACCAAGACAGTCACTGGGGCTCATGAGGACCTATACTACTTGCAGTTGGATTGAGTTCACGTTTTCCTCCATGGAGAATAGGTTAATTTGTAAAAGGGAAGAAAACCTTTAAAGACATGAATAGCTGAAGATTCTGAACCACACAGAGAAAGAAACATAATATTAACCCATTGCATGTTGGTAGCTGCTTTTGTCGAGATGATTCCTACAGGAATCATTGTCACAAAAAAAACCATTACCGACATGCAAAGGATTAAGGGTAATCAGACATATATTACAAGCGACATCAACTTATGGAGTGACATATTCCAGCACTTTTGTATCACCATTCACAGTTATTATTTTGATGTTTTAAAAATAACAAAGTAAGAAAACAAATCTATCAACACAAACTTTCGATAACAATACATGATAAATAAAAACCTCTTGTAGGCGCTTCCTGAGTGCAATGACTTGTTCCTGAGATTCTTTCAAAGCTCGTTCCATGTGTGACCTGAAGAAAGAATATTGAATTACGAGAAACCTGTACAATCCATTTGACGAGGAAAAAGTATTGCTGAAATAGAGGACCCAACACACAACTACAGCCTCAGACGTAGCCAGGGTATTTATGTGTTAGTATCTACT
Source organism: Semisulcospira habei (assembly GCA_036245525.1). Classification (NCBI taxonomy): domain Eukaryota; kingdom Metazoa; phylum Mollusca; class Gastropoda; family Semisulcospiridae; genus Semisulcospira; species Semisulcospira habei. The sequence continues at coordinate 12,451,427 of BTPG01000005.1, forward strand.
ACAGAAACTAGAACCCATTTTGAATGACCACTCTTATGAGAGATTATCTGCCGTTAAAGATCATTTAGTAGGCTACAACCACCTAAATGATGGTCTTTAACCCATATCATACTGAAGCTGAAAGCTTCAAATTTGTACACTGCCATATGCAAGCTATATTACAGTACTTACAGATAAGGATATAGACCAATGGCTTTAGTTCAAGGGTGGTGCCAGAATAGCCTGGCGCCTAGAGGCGCCAAGCTATTCTGGCACTACCCTTTTACTATTTTAGTCAAACTTATTGCAAACACTGGTGTATTAAGAATGATAAGGGTTAAAGACCATCATTTAGGAGGCTACAACCACCTAAACGATGGTCTTTAACTATCATGTGATCGTTTTTGGTTGTCAAGATTTCATTTGAGTGAGCACTTGTGTTTTCAGATCACTTTTTGGGTTGCAAAAAAATGGTTGAGCAAAACAGGACCTACTGTAACTTCATAGACTTAGAGACGTTTAACTCAGCTGCAAGAGGTATAGATCCACGTGAGTACCCGCAGTTGCGGGGGCTCATGATGATCAATGCATCTTGCTGACACCACTCTGAGTCCAGGGACAGCTATGGTATTTTGGTGTTGAATCAGTGTTGAATCATCATAGATTACAGAAATACAGACTGTGTCAAATGGCACTGAACAAATTAATCCTGACACAAATAAGATATGGAATGACTATGAGTATGACAGAACTTTTAACAGAACATTAGATGATCATTCTGTTTTCAAACCCAACTTACGGAGGAACAATCTCAAAAGCTCTCCTGGTGGAGGAGAAGGAGGACAGATCACTGGCTGGAATGGTGGAAAATGCAGACTTGGTCGGACTTGTGAAAGCAACATTTGAGTAGGTGTGACCTGCAGATGAGTCGGTCAACAGATGACTTTGCAAGCGCTCTGTTTCTCTGCGCTGATTTTCCAGTTGCTTGCTGCAAAAATAAATTGTATATGTTTATTTTATTTAAATCCTTTGTGCATGCAGCCATAGGTACTACAAACATGGCAGCTGCAAGCTCAAGGGTTAACGTACAGAAGGAAATAAACAGAAACAAAGAAACAATTTGTCAAAAACACTACTTTTTTTTAAAAAAAATGAGCATTTTCCCAGGTTGTTTATTTGTTGCATAATATAATTATGGGCTTGAGACAAAACGTTCACGTAACAACCGCCATATTTTTAGTCAAGAAAACCACACAACTGAAAATTAGGTTTTTTTTTGGTTATTTCGCTATGAAGACATTGTTGTTGGAACACTTACATTTCTCACAGTTTCTTTTTCACCAAAACTGGCTAATCTATAGATGATTTTCATGTGTATGTGTATGTCCAACAGTATTGAAAACAAACATTTTTCTCTACTGAGTGACAGGAAAAAGTTCTTTAGTCATTGTCCTTAGATCTAACAGAAATATAGATGACTGAAGAACGTTTTTTGGTAAAATGTGGTAATCACACTAAGAACTGTGTTTTTGTGATTTAAATTGACTATGTCCACTGTAACAACCAACACTGATTGTTACAGAAAACGTAATTTCAAAAAAAATAAAATACTCTTCATACTTCCACCTGTGAGAACATGTTATACAATTTCTATTGAAAGAGAATAATTAAACAAGAAAGGCAAAGCCATTATGGCTACCGTGTATGACCTATTTACATTATATATGTGTGACCTTTGTGACGATAAGAAAGGGTTCTGCATCAGCAAAATCCACGTTTTCTCAAAATGTAAGCATTTTTCACACATCTGTCAACCCCCATGACACTTGACCTTTGCGATGAATCGACTAAATTAGTATGCATAGGAAGGTTTTATCATCAGCTACCTTTGTGCCAAATTTGGTTGAAATATTTGCAAAAACATTGATAATACCTACAATTTTATCAAAATTGGCATTTTACACACATTTGTTAGCCTCTTGTGACCCTTGACCTTTCTGAGGGGTCATCCAAATTCGTATGCCTAGATAGGTCTTACCATCATGTATCTCTGTACCAAATTTGGGTTTGAAGTTGTGAATAGTATTTGAGAAAAAATATTTTTGGTCAAAATATGGCTATTTTGGACATACATGTATTTCCTGAGCTCTTGTGACCCTTGACCTTTTTGAGGGATCAACCAAACTAGTCCTCGTGCTGGGACCATACGGCGTTGAGGCGCGTCCCCTGGGTGGTGGATAGGGGGTCCCTCGTGAGAGGGGTGCACCGAATGAAATAAGGTGCCGTGAACCAACATGGTCTAAGGGAAGGTGACCCCGACAGAAAACCCCTGGTCCTCCTAGTAAGGGGGTTGGGCGTGGGGGTAGCTTCCCCACCCTGCAAAAAAGGAAATAGCTACAAAAACGCCGACGAAAAGACTAACAGTAATTCCTTTCCTGGAGGAGGAAGGTTCTTCTACTAGAAGACTTATGACGTCCTGTGGTGAAAGCCGGAAGTCTTCGGAAGCCACAGGACCGAGCCGCCTCTCTCTATCCAGGGATACAACCATGGGCACATGGAACGTCAAGACCATGTACCAGAGCGGCAAGGCCGCCCAGATAGCAGCGGAAATGCAAAAGTACAACCTTTCCCTGCTAGGCATCAGTGAAGCCAGATGGACGCAGTCTGGCCAGAAAAGGCTGTTAAGTGGGGAGATGGTTCTGTATTCAGGTCATGAGTGAGTGAGTATAGATTGCTTTACGTCCCGCAAGCGACAAAGGCCTTCTCAGGACGTGCCTGCGCTAAATGAAGAAAAGAACTGCAAGAAGCGCAGACAGGAGGGAGAATTTCAAAAGAAAAATACAGATGAATGGACCAGAAAGACAGAAATACAAACCCCCAAAAGAGTAGAACCTACCTTGCAGGGGTTAGACAAGGTGACCCTAGGAACTAAAAAGTAGACAACCCCACCAAGGTCCCCTAGGGCAGACCCGGTGGGGGAATTATTCAGGTCATGAAGAGGAGAATGCCCCCCATACAGAAGGAGTAGCACTCATGCTGTCACCAGTGGCACAGGGAGCGCTGATGGGCTGGGAACCTCTTGGGCCAAGAATTATAACAGCAGCCTTTAGAACCAAGAAAAAGCTCAAGCTGAACGTCATCCAGTGTTATGCGCCCACCAATGACAGTGACGAGGAAGAGAAACAAGAGTTCTACGACCGACTCCAGAGTGCCGTGGACAAATGTGCGGAGCGAGACATCACCATCGTCATGGGCGATTTTAATGCCAAAATAGGGGAGGACAACACCGGATACGAAGAGGTGATGGGGAGACAGGGACTAGGCTCGGAGATGAGTGAAAACGGGGAGAGGTTTGTAGACTTTTGTGCTCTAAACCGACTTGTCATTGGAGGCAGCATCTTCCCACACAGAAGAATACACAAAGCAACTTGGGTCTCACCTGACCATACAACAGAGAACCAAATAGACCATATCTGCATTAGCAAGAAATTTAGAAGATCCCTTCAAGATGTTCGAGTGAGGAGGGGAGCAGATGTCGCCTCAGACCACCATCTGCTTACCTTAAGAATGAAGCTCAAGCTAAAGAAAAGCCGCACAGAGACGACAAGAAGACAGCGCTATAATGTAGGCCTCCTGAGAGAAACTGGAGTTAGAGAAGAGTTCAAACTGGTGCTGTCCAACCGGTTTCAAGCGCTACAGGAGCTAGTAAATGAAGAGGAGGCGGTCACCACAGAGCAGCAGTGGAAGGCAGTTAGAGAGGCGCTGAACTCAACCTGCAAAGACACTGTAGGGTTCAGGAAACACGACCACAAGGACTGGCTGTCGGCACAGACCTTGAAGAAGATAGAAGCGAGGAAGCAGAAGAAAGCAGCGGTCAACAACAGTCGCACGAGAGCAGCCAAAGTAAGGGCACAGGGGGAATACTCAGAAGCCAACCGCGAGGTGAAGAGGAGTATCAGGGCAGACAAGAGGGCCTACACAGACAGCCTGGCAGCAGAGGCAGAAAAGGCAGCAGGCAGCGGCAACATGAAACAGCTCTACAACATTACCAGAAGATTGTCGGGTAAGTATGGCCATACAGAAAGACCAGTAAAAGACAAAGAAGGCAAGCCTATTGCAGACAGAGCAGACCAACTCGACAGATGGGCCGAGTATTTTGAAGAGTTACTGAACAGACCTAGCCCACCCGACCCCCCCCCGACATCCAGCCGGCAGAGACCGACCTACCCATCAGCTGTGACAGACCCAGCCGGGAAGAGATCAGAAAAGCAGTGGCATTTTTGAAGAATGGCAAAGCAGCAGGGCCAGATGGCATCCCAGCGGAGTCTCTGAAAGCAGACCTAGAGACAACAGTTGAGATGCTGTACCCACTGTTTGGAAAGATCTGGGAAGAGGAGGTGATGCCAGCTGACTGGAAGGAGGGGTACCTAATCAAGCTTCCCAAGAAAGGCGACCTCAGCAAGTGTTCCAACTACAGAGGAATCACCTTGCTGTCAGTACCAGGAAAGGACTTCAACAGGATCATCCTAGAGAGAATGAAGAGCTCCGTTGACCCCCAGCTGAGAGACCAGCAAGCAGGATTCAGGAAGAACCGATCATGTACAGACCAGATCGCCACTCTCCGCATCATCGTGCAACAGTCTCTGGAGTGGAGCTCCCCGCTGTACGTCAACTTTGTGGATTATGAGAAAGCATTTGACAGCGTGGACCGAGAGACTCTGTGGAAACTCCTACGACACTACGGTGTACCCACAAAGCTCGTCCGCCTGATCAAAAGCAGCTATGATGGCATGACATGTCACGTGATCCACGAAGGGCAGTTCACCAGAGAGCTCCAGGTCAGAACTGGTGTCAGGCAGGGGTGTCTGCTGTCTCCGTTCCTCTTCCTACTGGCCATAGACTGGGTCATGAAGATGACCACAGAGCACAGACGAAGTGGAATACAGTGGACACTGTGGACACAGCTTGACGACCTCGATTTTGCAGACGACTTGGCATTACTGTCCCACACTCATCAACAAATGCAGGACAAGACCACGAGGCTTGCTGACATCTCGTCTCAAGTGGGCCTCACCATTCACAAACAGAAAACAAAGACAATGAGGCTGAACGCAACCAGGGAAGAACCAGTCTTGCTTGCTGGCACCCCGTTGGAGGAGGTGGAGTCCTTCACCTATCTCGGGAGCATCATAGACAAAAAAGGCGGCACTGATGCAGATGTCAGAGCACGAATCGGTAAAGCCAGAGCAGCCTTTCTCCAGTTGAAAAAAGTGTTGAGTTCCAGAGAGCTGTCACAACACACCAAAGTCCGGATTTTCAACTCCAATGTAAAAGCAGTTCTCCTATATGGAGCAGAGACATGGAGATTGACAAAAACCACAGTCAACAGAGTACAGACCTTCATGAACAGTTGCCTTAGAAGAATTTTGAAAATCCACTGGCCAGAGAAGATCAGCAACGTCAGACTCTGGGAGAGAACAGAGCAGATAACAGCAGAGAATGAAATTGGGCGAAGAAGATGGGGATGGATCGGTCACAGTCTGAGAAAGCCAGCTTCCAGTATCACTAGGCAGGCATTGTCATGGAACCCCCAGGGAAAGAGGAAAAGAGGTAGGCCGAGAAACTCCTGGCGTCGAGACCTCCAAGCAGACATCAAGAGACTGGAAACCACCTGGAGTAGAATCGAAGGAGAAGCACAGGACAGGAGTTGCTGGAGGTCTCTCGTCGACGGCCTATACCCGGGTAGGGGTGACAGGCATAAGTAAGTAACCAAACTAGTATGCATAGAAAGGTCTTCCCATCAGGTATCTCTGTAGCGAGTTTGGGTTTGAAGTTGTGAATAGTATTTAAGAAAAAACATCTTATATATCATATAATATATGTCAAAATATGGCTTTTTATTTACCTATTTCCTGAGCTCTTGACCTTTCCGAGGGCTCATCCAAATTAGTATGCATAAATAGGTCTTACCATCAGGTATCTCTGTAGCAAGTTTGGGTTTGAAGTTGTGAACAGTATTTGAGAAAAAACATCTTTTGTCAAAATATGGCTATTTTTCATGGTCATTTTGGACCTATTTCCTGAGCTCTTGTGACCCTTGACCTTTCCGAAGGATCAACCAAATTAGTATGCACAGAAAGGTCTTACCATCAGGTTTCTTTGTACCAAGTTTGGGTTTGAAGTTGTCAATAGTATTTGAGAAAAAATAAATTATGTCAAAATATAGCTATTTTTGAACTATTTCCTGATCCTGTGACCTTGACCTTTGTGAGAGGTCACTCAAATTGGTATGTTAGAAAGGTCTTGCCACAAAGTATCCTTGGGTCAAGTGTGAAGACTGTGGCTTGAATAGTCTCAGAGAAAATGCCAACGTTAAAGTTTACCATGGACGACCATTGGCCCAAAACATACTCACTTTTGCTTCGCACATGAGCCAAAAAGATAAACTGACTCAATGTGATCATATTTATCACCGTATGCTCACCGAAACAACCAACAGTTTCAGAAAGGGTCATTAACAAATTTCACTTGCCCACATGCCAGATACATGAAAACTAACCAGTGCCTAAAATAAGCCTATTTTAAAGACATCTCTGTTGTTACTTTAGACATTTCTGTTGGTTGTTACTTTTGGTACAAACGGACCTTTTGTCACAGGCACACCTAAGTGCACATTTTTAGTGTTTTAGTGTTTACTCTTAAATGTCACATTATGTGCAAGCGTGCACTTTTTATAAATCATGCACACCTATCTCAGTTTGCCGTCGCTGTTCACATAATGGAAATGAATACAAAATATAATTTTACAAAACTACATTTATGAATCTAATAAGTATGAACTTTCAAGCTTTGAAAAAAAAGCAACAACTCTTTCATTGATTGATGACAGTCCATTTTAAACAGCGTATGGCACACATAAAGTGCTTTCAGCCTTGCAGCTTAACCCTTTGGCTATTGGCAGTGTTTTTTGTCACGATGGTTCCCCCAGAAATCACATCAAAAACCACTACCAACAGGCAAAGGTTAACATAACTTACAGTGTGGCCTAACATATACTGACGAGCAAAAGAAACACGACCTTTCTGGAATCATCGGAAACACTAAGTGTCTCAGTCTGATGATTCCAGAAAGGTCACGTTTCATTTGGTCGTCAGTATATTTGTAACAAAATGAAGCCAGAATCTCACCGTAAATCTGCAATGGTTTTCTGCTCTGCTGATATGTCTACTAGAGAAGCCAAGGGTGTAGTCAATGGTGACAGCATCTGCTTGGTCTAGATCAAGTCAAACAATAGTATTTACATCAACTCCCTTGTACATGCAGCCACTGGTACTGTAACAGCACCTGTGGCTGCATGCACAAGAAGTTTAACCCGCGCCCCATCGGGTGCCAAGCTAATCTGGCACTGCCCTTGAATTATTATGGGCGATAGATCTCCTGCAACTGGTGTTAGGCGACACCTCTAAAAGTTGGGAAATAAGGCCTTGGGGTTAACTTAACTCTTTCTACCCCAGACACACCACAACAAGATAAGGATCAACCATGATAGTTCAAGGGTGATGCCAGAATAGCTTGGCGCCTATGGGCGCCAAGCTATTCTGGCATCACCCTTGAACTATCATGGTCGATCTGTGTCCTGCACAGCAATGCAGTCTTCTGAGGACAACGGCAAAATTTGGGGATTTCGGTGTTGGGGTAGAATGGGTTAAATAGGATGAACATATTGATATAGTGTTCCATTTATTCACAACTGTTTCATGGAGTCTTCAGCTTCATCAGAATTTGCACTACTAATTCCGAGGAAAACAATGTCATCAGAAGTGAAGATAAAGATATGTTAGAATTTTACCTCAGGTGTGCCACACCCAGAACAATTCAATCCAGACGATCCTGAAAAATAATATTTTTCTTTTAAAGGATTGCCATCTTCTTCTTCAATACTACGGAAATCCTGTTTCTTCAATCGGGGACTTGAACAACAGTATGTGTGCATGTGTGTGTGTGTTGGGGGGGGGGGGGGGATTGACGGAGAGTCCATCAGTGCATCATTTACTGAATAAAAAACCCTCTTTTCTCTTAAGTAGTTACTCTGTGGGTACAAGATATCATGTTACAAGATATGATAATGTCACCATTCACTTGTGTCAAGATAATGTCACTGTGGTGTCTTCTGTTTCGTTTTTTGGGTGGAGAACACATTGAATTTTAATATTAAGGAGAAAAATTTGCATACAAAAAAATAATCTGTATTACTGGTATCACAGGCTATTTTGTCTGTGCACTTTTCTCTCCTATCACTTTCAGGCCTATTACATGTGAATGTAAATCCTAAAATGACTGACTGTCCCCTATTTAACCCATATCATACTGAGGCTAAAAGCTTAAAATTTGTACACTGCCATGTGCAAGCTACATTATATTATAGTACTTACAGATATGGATATAGACCAATGGCTTTAGTTCAAGGGTGGTTCCAGAATAGCTTGGCGCCTAGAACTAGTATTTTAGTGAAACTCACACACTGGTGTATTCTGAATGATAAGAGTTAAAAAAATAAAAAGCAAAGCCCTTCTCAATCTCAGCCACCCCCAAACCCCACACGCCAAATTGAAACTACTGCAGAGGCAATGGGGGACATATTAGGCCCAAACTTATTCAACAAGCGACACTCATACGAGTGTGATTTTTGGGTGTATGTGTATCAGAGAGAGAGCAGAGAGCTTGCCTCCGTAACTTGTAGTAGGTAATGTCCCTTGGTTTCACGAGCTGGTCAGCTTGTAACCTTAACCTTTGAATTTAACCTTTTTGATCTCTTTTAGTTCAGATATATTTGTGTGCTGCACATGAACAGTGTTCATAATAATAATAATACCGTTATTATACAAGGCCTTTTCTCAATTTTTGGGCGAATCGACTAAGCGCCGTGAACTGAAACCCAACACGCACACTCACGTAACAGACACGGATTTATGCCATTTAAGACAAACACATTACAAGACAGACGAAGGGCCAGTTCAGCTACTGAAGTTACAGAGATTTTTGATCGCTTGTATTTGAAATTTGTAAAGTGGCCTGAAACCGGTACCAAAGTATAGGGGGTGGGGGGTGGAAGAACCGGAGTACCCGGAGAAAGAACCTCCGGTGGTCCGCCCGAATTAACGGCGACACTTACCAGAGGAGAAAAGTCCGACGCCGGAACCCGGTATCGAACCTCGCACCTTTGGCATTGGTGGCAGGCGCCTTAACAACCGGTTCAGCTATTTGCCATAACCTTGTCACTTTGACCCTTGCTTTTGAAGGAGCAATTGGACTATTTTTTGCTCTGTATGTCTACATTTTTTGGTATCTTAATGTTGGAGAACCACATTTTCTGTAAGTACAACCATTTGAAATTTTGTTTAACTTTTGTATTTGAAACTAAGTTATGTTGGTTTCGCTCTTCTTTTTATTATAAGATCGGGTTTACTGACCATTTTGTGGAAGCATGTAACTTACCTGGGCTTGATGTATCAGTACAGCTCTAGGGTAGTGATGTTTTTGTTATTGTCGGCTTTAGTATAGTAATTCATCAAACTATGTATTAATAGCTGAGATTAGTTGGTTACTAGTTAGTAGTTCCCAATCTTTTTCACTTGTGCCATGTTGAAGATGGTGAACAATTGTTTTAGAGTTACACATTTCAATGAGTGTGATGTACAGTTGTTCTACTCATAACTATTAATCTGCAACTGTTAGTTTTATGATTGCCTTGTTTCTGTTGCAAGACATTTAATTTTATACGTTTTCTACTATAACATAAATTCTGGAAACACAGCAATAAATGCCGAGAAGCCGAACCCATCCCAGCGTTGTCTTCATAGAAATAAGAGGATAACTGCTACATAAACATGTACACAGTATACAAACATGCATGTGTTGTTACACACAAACTGTCAGCACAGAGCACTTGACAAGTATCAATTCTGACAAAAAGGGGGCACCAATGCATTTAATTGTTTTATGAAGTTGCAACATAATTGAAAACATTTACACCTGCATTAAAACAATTGTACTGTCAATTAAACACTTAACTCAAACTCTGAAAGTGCGAATGAAAAGTTCGCGCAGGAACATCAGGCATGCCCATTCTTGTTTAGTCCTTGGCTACTTACCAAACTGCGATAGTGCCGCAACTGTTGTTGTCCTCAGTTTGCTACCTTCGATCTCAAGTTGTCGAATTTGCTCAGCAAAATCGTGAATGGACGGTCTTTTGACTGCCTGCATGGAGGAATCGCTTCGGTCAGGATGGAGACTCGAAGAAAACGCTGGCTGTCCGAAAGTAGCAGACGCCTCAACTTGCAACTTTCCGGCAGAGGTAGCCGCATTTGACGTACCTGTGCTAGAAGCCACAGCGCCCAAAGAAGAACTTAGATTGGTTAAGTCCATTGTTTATATACTTAAGAAGGAAAGGCTAGCCCAAACATTGCGATCAGTAGATCAAGCAACGCTCAATTTCTGGATTATCATCCCTATTTAGTGGCAGTCATGTTTGTGTTCATATCAAGCGGGGTTCCGCTTGCGCATGCGCTGTTGCTGTTTGGAGACAAAATGAAAGTTGGATTGGAACAGGATGCTGTCGGGTCCCGTCATCGGGACATGAATTTTTCGACCACTTGTCAAAGTAAATTTCAACCCAGCTAAGGACTAAGAAATACAGTCTCATACAGTCAAAAACGGATAAGTCGAAAAACGCTTAAAGTCGATCACAATTTTTGTTTCCCGACCAAAGCTGTTCGGCTTTATGACTAATTTTCAGTCAACGGCCGAAATTGACTCAAAGGGTGACTCGCGGCTACACTTGAGTCGAACCGCTTCGGATAAGTCTGAAAAGTTGGATAAGTCGAACTCATTTATTATTATTATTATTATTATTATTATTATTACTATTTTAAATGCAGTTCCATACGCCTAAGTCAAAGTCGGATACGGGTCGAAAAAAAGCCGTTTTTAGTCGAACTACGTCAGTCCAAAGCCGCTTCTAGGACTAATTTTACAACGTATTTCTTAAACGGTTCAGTTTGGGACGGTTAATTAAATATCGTGTAACTTGAGTAGAATGCGTTCGTTTTACAAACTCGGATAATTCAAACCATTTTTTTCCGCCGCCAAACGGCTGCTCTTTATGGCTAATATTTCACGGGCTGAAACCTGCGGACTAATGGCCCCACTATGATTACTGATGAAGTCGAACCTGTCCAAGCCGCCGACGGGTTAAAACTGACATTGTCGGCCCAAGTCGCCGAACGTGTCAGTGTCTCCGTGGCGCCAAAGTATGCCAAGATCAGACTGATGCGCCCTTTAGTTATCTCAGGGTACTTATATGCCTGTGAGGCGTGGACCCGGCTCGAATGGAACTGTAGGTTCCTCTATCCTAAACTAGATGAAGTCAGAAACTGGTTAACCCCCAACCCCCCGGAAATCCTCGCCCTCCAGGAGACGGGTTTCCGGGACACTAAACCCCCCCCCCCCCCAATTAAAAGGGTACAACTACCCACCAATTTATAAAAATAGAGCCAATAGGAAAGGAGGAGGAGTAGCCATCTACACCGGCTGGACTAGCGATCACGGAAATAAACCACAACATAAACCCTCAAATTGAAGCCATAATAGGAGAAGTAATCACACCGTCCAACGAAAACTAAAAATAGTTTGCGCCTACATCCCATCCGAGCGAACCTATAGCCAAATAACAATCGAAGACCTCAAGCAGCTGCCGTGCTCGCTGGAGATATAGTGGTAGGTGATTTGAACGCCAAAAGTCCCCAATGGGACGAAAGTCAAATAACAGCCGACCCAGCGGGAAAGAAATTAGAGGAAGCCATAAATGAAACACATAGATGTATATTGAACACAGGAGAACCTACCCATATGTATGCCCAGGGCAAAAAAGACACCATGAACACCCTAGACATAGCAATAGCCACCAACACCATCGCCAACACGGCACAGTGGCAAGTAAACAGCGATAATCTCGGAAGCGACCACTTTCCGACACTCGTCACCATTAGTAGTAGGGGCGAACCCCCCCCCCCCCCCCCCCCAGCAAGATCGCACCGGGTTCCCCCTCAAAATTAACACCAAAAGGACCGACTGGGACAAATTTTCTGAACTCACAAGGTTCGCATCAGCATGGGATGAAGAGCCTACCATAGACACCAAAACGGCCCACGTCACAGACCAGATTATCCGAGCAGTCAAGGAGAGCACCCCCGCCAGATCGGATAATGGGAAACCAGGGAAATCCTGGTGGAACAAAGCCTGTGACCACGTTGTAAAAAGTAGGAAAAGAAAACTTCAAATCTGGAAAAAACATAGAACGCCCGAAAATACAAACGTGCCAAAACAATAGCCGACAGAACTATTAAAGAAGCTAAGAAAGCAGACTGGCATGCCTTTACAGAATCTATCAATATTAAATCCCAAATGAAGGAAAGCTGGGACAAAATTAAAGCCCTCAATAACGGTCCAAGATCAGACATGCCATCCCTAAAAACTGAGCATAGGGTGTACGCTACCGAACAAGAAAAAGCAGACATACTAGCCCACACCTTCAGCATGGCCAGCTCGAACGAAAACCTAACAGCAGAATTCAAAGACCTTAAACAACACATTAGTCAATGTTTTGAAAGACCCACATGGAAAGAGAATTATGAACTAGACAGCGAAATCTCCATCATTGAACTAAACCAAGCCCTGCAAAGTACGGGGAAAGGCAAAGCCCCAGGAGCGGACTTAATTACATACGAAATGATTTTAAAAAGCCACCCGTCCATGAAACAAGCCATTGTAACCCTATTTAATGACATATACACTAGTGGTCAATACCCCATCCAGTGGAAAAAAGCAATAGTATTCCCACTCCCTAAACCCGGCAAACCGACATACCAGCCAGGGAGCTACAGGCCCATAGCACTAACATCTCAGCTGGGCAAATTATTGGAGAAAATTCTCAAAATCAGACTCACGTCCTACTGCGAAAAACACCAACTCCTACCACCCCAACAGAGCGGGTTTAGGAAAAAACGCAGCACATTAGACCATTTGGCCTCCCTACAACAAGAAATTCTAAACACCCACCGGGAAAGGAGAACCGAACTGGTGGGAATATTCTTAGACATAGAAAAAGCTTATGACATGGTATGGCACGAAAAATTACTCAGTAGGATGGGCGACCTAGGGATATCCAACAAAATGTACAACTTCGTCCAAGCCTTCCTGGCCGACCGTCGGATAGTAGTCAGATTAGGCAACGCGATATCCAAAGAATACACCTTAGATAATGGGGTACCCCAAGGATCGGTACTCAGCCCCCTCCTATTTACAATCCTACTCACGGGTCTACAACACGTAGTCAGGAACAGTAACATAATGCAATTCGCAGACGACACGTCCCTAACAGGAAAAAATCACGAACAAATGGAAAGGGAATAAAATGGAACTAGTGGGACTTCAAGAACTCCAACAAGACCTGACAAGAGTCGAGAAATGGCTAGTTAGAGCAGGCCTAAAAATCTCTACCCAAAAGACCCAGGCTATCATATTTCAAACCAACCGCGCCAAAAGATACCAAATAAGAACCCCCGTGCCTCAGCTTCAAATCGACGGGACCGACATAGAATACCGCAAACAAGTCACATTCCTAGGAGTAATATTCACACACAATAATAATTGGGCACCATACGTAAACCAAATCTGTCAGTCGGCCAGGAAAGGAATCAACCTAATGCGCAAAGTAAGCGGAGCAGATTGGGGCACGGACCCCAAATCACTCCTAAATCTATACCACTCATACGTGATGTCCAGGCTACTTTATGCAGCCCCCCTCCTCACCAACCTCAACAAAACTCTAACAAAAAAACTCCTGACAGTCCAGGTCGGGGCCCTGAGGGTGGTCTTGGGAGTCCCAAGACATACCCCTAACCTCCTTGTACTGGCGGAGTGCGGCCAGAGACCATTCAACATCATAATAGCAGAAAGAGCAGCTAACCTCTTCTATAAAACAATAGGTATGCCGGATGACCACCCGGCCAAACAAACCCTAAACACCAACCACACACCCAAATTCGAACCCACTCAACAACCCCAAATAAAAACAGTGGTGTCACGACACGCCTGACGGAGTCAGGGCGCCGTGGACAATATGAGTGCTGACACTCGAGAAAACCCACCCACTCTAAATAAATCACACAACGCCAGTGATAAACAACAAACAAATCCTTTATTACCCACTCTTACTCTAACCCCCAACCCAACCCACTAACGCCCCACACACTCACACATACCCACGCATACACTCATAACGTATTAACACTGAAAAAAGATTAACATATAAAAGATGACTAACAAGTGAAAATGACTAACAGGTGAAAATGACTAATAGACGAAAATGACTAACAGGTGAAAATGACTAATAGACGAAAATGACTAACAGGTGAAAATGACTAATATGGCCAACGGCTATACAAGGCGGGTAACTTTGTCTCTGTACAGTGTCCTCTGTCCCACACTAGACAGGGTGGCTCGTAACGTACGAGTACTACCCCTACACCACAGAGCACCGTAGCCGCGCTTGCCCACGCACGCCTGTGACCGACGCGCAGAACGTAGAATCAGCCTGCTGTAGCCCAACGTACTTGTCCAACAGGACCGGCTGGCGAAGGCGTTCCGACTCCCGATGATGCGTCACCGTTGGTCATGGAAGATGAAGAGATCGAAGGACGAAATCTTCGAAGCCACCCTTCGAAGCCAATCTTCGAAGCCAATCTTTGAAGCCAATCTTTGAAGCCAATCTTCGAAGCCAACCTTTGAAGCCAGTCTTTGAAGCCAGTGCACTGGAAAAGGGCGCATTGTCAGTCAAAGTGCTAACACAGTTAATTCTGGCCTATTTGACACGCACCTACTCACAAACCACGTGAGTCGTGTCTCGTCTCACCCTAATATCCGCCTTGGCCATATTAAATATACAATCATGGATATGAAAGCTTCCTATGTACATTCAACATTCACCAGGTCTGCACTATTCCATTACACTAACATTAAGCTAGCACAACCACTTTTGTATAATAACATTGCCACTGCTAAAACCAACATTATCAAAATATCCACATGTACATACAATATGAAATAATCACCAGCAACCACCCAACGTGACAAACTTATTACATTGCATCTAGGACTTAATACAGATATATTTAAAAGGATACCCACTTCAATTCATTTTACAACATGGCCCTTTAAATATACTCACTCGGCGACAACCGAACATAAACAACTAAATCCGACACCCACCACACTACAACCCAACCTAAAAAACATGGTTAAAGACTCGATTAAAACATCACTAAAAAACTAGACGAACATACACTTCCGAACCTATGTACACATTCAAACACCCGAGAGCACAGCAGCTAACTGAGAAAAATGGCATGAGTATTTACCTGTCACTGGTGAGTCCTCCGGCAGGACGAGACAAAACAAGACGAAGACGAACCGGAGGGGTCTTCTGGTGAGTAGCAGCCGTGGTCACAAGTCTCTCGGACACCCACACCCAGGAACACTGGTCGTGGTCTTGCAGGGAGGGTAAAACAACCCTCACACAGCTTGTCAAGGGCTCCAAACGAGGACGCACCCTGACCCAGACTCTCACTTCGCTGGCTAACTCCGCTGACTGACTGTAATATCCTTCTGCTACCTTGCAGTTTAACTTTACTTCTGAACACTGTTCGGTTAAAGCTACTTGGCTAAAGCGTGCAACCGCTGTACTCGCTCACTGTTAAGCTTGCTGCACGGGCTTTACGATTACGCTCACACTACATTTATTAACTTCCCTAAACTAAGGCTATTTACAGAAGTCGGCGACCTACATTATTTAACAAGAAAACGACTTGGCGAAAAAATGAAACAACATGTCACATCCGTTACGTGACAAGTGGTACAGAAGCTAGAAGAATCCATAAATCTTAAGCTACCAAATAAAGCACCCAACGCACCAATAAGCGTACCACCATGGAAACTACCCCAAATAGAAGTAGACCTGGACCTAACCAAGCTCAAAAAAGAAATAGACGGGCCCAAAATGAGACTAGAGTTCGACGTAAAAAGAACAACCACGTACAACAAATACACCATCATCTACACAGATGGATCCCACGACCCACGCACACACGCAACTGGACTAGGTATCCACGTTCCTCACAAATCGGACAGAGCCATCAAATTACCGGATCACACGGCGGTCTTCACAGCCGAACTCACGGCAATCCTAGGAGCCATCAAAGTAATAAAAGCAGACCTGAATGCAGCTAAACAAATTCTCATAGTCACTGACTCCCTATCAGCGATCCAGGCGATCCAAAACTTGGACTCCTCCCGAGAAGACCTAACATATCTTATTAGACTCAGAGTAGCGGAACTCGCAGAATTAGGCCAGGAAATTAAGTTGTTGGGTTCCCTCCCATGTAGGGATCCCAGGTAATGAGAAAGCAGATAAAATAGCGAAGAAAGGCCTCGACCAAGAATCGACCTTCTTCGACCTACCCTTGTCGGCAGCCGAAAGATCAAACGCCCTCCGGCCAGCCTTCCAAAATCTATGGGAAAAAGAATTTCATCACGCAAAAAGAGGTACACGTAAAGGCCTCACGAGGGTCCTAAACAACGTACCCATCCTACTCTCAGGAAAAAGGAAAGACCAAACCCGACTAACAAGAATCAGACTAGGGGGCGAGAGATACCTGGTCCACCCCAACCCAGTCATATGTACATGCGGCCACACACTCACAACAAAACATATACTCCTAGACTGCCCTACCATAAACCACGCCAGAGCTAGACTAGAAGACATACTAAACTCACCTCTCACACTGGAAGGTCTCATAAACCCCACCCCAGACACTTGGCACACCACCGCAAACCAGACAATACAACTACTTAACAAACACCCCCTGATCCAACACATCTAAACAAACGACCCGTCAGGGACGACAAGAACGAAGGAGACCCCCCCCCCCCTCCACCCCACCCCCCACCCCCCTACGACTCGACCCCCATAGGGCGCGGGCAGGCAGGATGCAAGACTGTAAAACTAGCGATGCGCGGGCACCAGCGACAGACAGCCAGAACTAAACCCCCTTTCCCCCCAACCCCTTGGCCCATCCCCCCCGGACGAAATCAGCGCCAGCTGGAAGTCCTTGTCCCTTCAATAGCAACTAGACCCGGCCCTCACAGCAGACCTTGAAAGGAGGATACAAGCCAATGAAATGAGATGTTTTCGAAGGCTGCTTGGCATTTCATACAGATAACACATCACGAACGAGGAAGAAGCAGAATCAGGCAAGCCATCGGGCCCGCCCTATGAAGACCTATTAGCCATTATGAAAAACGCAAACTGAAGTGGTATATGATGTCACGCGATCAGCAGGGCTTGCCAAAACAATCCGGTCCTGCATGGCACCAGCTGTGCAAGGAGGGCGAAGGAGAGGCCGAAGACAGAGGAAAAGATGGAGGAAACAATGCCTCAGAGTGGACAGGACTGAAGCTGGGTGATACGCTCAATGGCAGAGAACAGACTGAGGGGGATGGAGGGGAGCTGGTTGCCATGTCATCAGCAGTGCCCCGACGACCTCGGCAAGACTAAGAGATACTTAGAAAGAAAGCCAAAGTGGTCTGCCTTTTCTGTACACATCCCTAAAGCCAAAGACTGAAGGGAGTGTACCATGCCGCGGCACAGCCCTAACCGTTCATGCGGTCTTTAATTAAAGTGATTAAATGAGGGAGGGTTAATGAATTTTGATTTTGACAGTGCCAAAACCAAAGTGGTGTGCCTTTTCTCAGTGTACATATCCCGAAAGCCAACGTCATGGGAATGTACCAGCACAGCCCTGAGCTTCAGCCGCGGGATTTAATTCAGTACGGAAAAAAAAACGACTGGTAGTGTGAAACCCTGCAGTTCAGAGGGGCCTTAATAAAAATGACTAAACGAGGTAGGGTTAATGAATTTTGATAGCTCCAAAGCCAAAGTTGTCTGCCTTTTCGGCACACATCCCAAAAGCCAAAGTAGGGAGTGTACCGCCAGTATGAACAGCCCTGAAGCTCACGCGGGCTTTAATTAAAGTGATCAAAAGTGATTGAAATGAGGAAGGGTAGATGAATTTTGATTTTGACAGCGCCCAAAAACCAGACGTGATGTCTTTTCTGTACGCATACTAAAACCCAAATAGGGAGTGTACCACACCATAGCCATGCACTTCACACAGGCTTTAATTGCCTGACTACTAAACAAGGTAGGGTGAATGAATTTTTTTTAGTTCAGTTCGACAGTACCAAAGCGGTCTGCCTTTTCTGTACACATCCCAAAATACAAAGTAGGGAGTGTCAGTACCATGCATAGCCCTGAACTTCATGCGGGCTTTAATTAACTGACTAAAAGAGGTAGGGTGAATGTTGACAGCTCCCGCAAAGCCGCCAAATTGACCTGCCTTTTCAGTACACACCCCAAAGCCCAAACTGAGTAGGGAATGTGCCAACACAGCCCTGAAGTTCCAAGCGGGCTCATTAATTAAAGTGATTAAATTAGAAAGGGTAAATGAATTTTGATTCTGACAGCACCAAAGCCAAAGTGTTCTGCCTTAGGCAGGGTTCGAGTTTTCAAAAATACGGCCGGGACGCTTCGGGCTCTTGAACAATGAACAATGAACCTTTATTTTCCAACGGTAGAAGTTATTGGTAACAGGACCAGTTTTCAAACTTGCCGTTGCTACTTCTACTACATAAATGACAGACATGTAAACATACACATACCACACACTGACGCATGTATGCACTCGCTCACGCACGCACGCCCGCACATACGCACGCACGCGGCTCACACACAAACACAAACTTGCACACGCACGCACATAGACACACACGCACACATATCAGTACACACACGCTCTCGGACAAGTTAGTAATAGGGGGCCACACAAGAAAGTAAGGGGCTCATAAACCATTAGTCGTACAGGTTAAAAAAAATATCAGTAAAGAAAATGACTCGGATTCTGCAGAACATTGTTTGCAGGAGGCAGAAGATACCGTCGCATGATTTTCAGTAAACAGCGAAACATAGAAACTCGCCTTCGCGGGAGGAAGCTGTTTTAGCTAAATGAGGAATCAAGCTGCAAACAGCAACGTATCGCGCTAGACCGCTGTGCAGCAAAGGGAGGTTGATGCAATGCGTACCTTGCTAAAAAATAGTGTGCTTGTTGAAAAGTTCATGACCTGTGTCGGGACCGCGGAGAGTCCGAAATAGCTCAGGCGGTTAAACGTCGGAGCAGGAGAGCGCCAAGGGAATCGCCGGGTCGTGGGTTCGAATCCCCGGCGTCCCGGCCCCGGTAGCTGGACTTACAATCCAGGGGGAAAAAACGGATTTGTTCAATAGCATGTCCGTTGAAAGGTCCTGATAAATCAAAGTGGCACAGTTGGAGTGCGCCTGAGTTGATCAGTGTTCAGGTCGTACTCTATAGGCAATAGATTTCCCTGTCCCCCATAACCCGCCCGTCAGGGCCGTCCATGATCACCTCGGTGCTGTGGACGTTAAACCCGAACTAACTAACCAACCGGGACCGCGGGTCGTGCCCCGTGGACATGCCGGAAAGTAGAGGGCCCGAGGCCAAAGTATGAGGCATGTTTTGCCCCGGGCACCCGGTGATTTCGAAACATGGTAGTGAATGTACCATGCACAGCTATGAACTTAACGGGCTTTAATAAATTTAATTTAATTACTAAATAACTAAACAAGGATGAATGAATTTTTATTTTGACATCGCCAAATCCAAAGTGGTCTGCCTTCTCTGCACACATCCCAAAATTGAAGTTGGGAGTGTACCACGCATAGCCCTGAACTTCATGCGGGCTTTAATTGACTAAACGGCGATGTAGGGTGAATGAATTTTGATTTTGACAGCTCCAAAGCCAAAGAGGTCTGCCTTTTCTGTACTGACCACATCCTAAAAGCCAAAGTAGGGAGTGTACCATGCACAGCCCTGAAGTTCACGTGGGCTTTAATTAAAGTGATTATATGAGGAAGGGTGAATTAATTTTGATTTTGACAGCTCCAAAGCCAAAGTGGTCTGCCTGTCTGCACACATCCCCAAACCCAAAGTAGGGAGTGTAGCACGCATAGCCCTGAAGTTCACGCGGGCTTTAATTAATTGAGGTAGGGTGAATGTCTGAATTCTGATTTTCCGGCAGTGACAGCTCTAAAGCCAAATTGTTCTGCCTTTCCAGTACCAAACCCAAAGTAAGAAATGTACCAGAACAGCCCTGAACATCATGCAGGCTTAAATTTAGTGACTAAATGACTGAGGTACGGTGAATGAATTTTGATAGCTCCAAAGCCAAAGTGTTCTGCCTTTTCTGTACGCCGATCCCTAACGGCCAAAGCATGGTAGCCTGCAGGGTTCGAAATACTTTTCCAAATTTAGTAAAACTTATCGGGGGCCCCACAGAAAAGTAAGGGGCTCATAAACCATTAGTCGTACAGGTTAAAAAAAATTTTTTTTTGAAAATGTCTGACATATCATCACAAGCTCCTATATAGCGTCTCAGTAGCCCTTTTGTTGACAGACAACATTTTAATAGGGACGGCACGCGCCGCCTCCCATCTGGTTTCACTAAATGCCGGGCAGGGGTGGGGGTGGGAGGGGGGGCGGTGGGGGTGGGTGGGTCTACGACCTGTCCGGCCAACACTGACCTGTAAATTGATACACCCAGAGCAGTGTCAAATGTCCGTGACCCAGATGTTTACATGCCGAAACAAGGCCTCGCTAGAATCTGGTGCCAGACTGCCTCTTACCCCAACATAACGACAGAAACTGTCAACGCCTCGGCCGCTTTAACAGCTCGCCGCTGCCGCTTTATCGCTCACTGGTCGTGCCGGCGTGTTTATGTGTACTGTAAACAAATTCCCAACCCTTTCCCGAGGTCTCTGTACAGTCTATTTTTACTCTGAGGCCTTCCTTTGTAAAAATTCTCAGCTTTTCAAGTCGGTAAAGCGATCTCTGATTCCATTGCTAACGACGCGGTCCGACATCTTGGTTTTACTCTCTTCGGTTGTTTTTCTTTTTTTATGTGATACTGTGGAAATTGATAATCTATTGCCATATTGCCAGGAAACTTGTAGCAATGTTTCGAAGTGTTTAAAATCAAATGTTTTATTTAGAATGCTTTAAATGGTCAGCTATTGATAAATTACTTTTGTTTGAGTGTATTGTGTTGACCTCACGTGCTACGAGCGTTAGATTTGATGCTGCACAATCAAATTATGCGTTTGTTTGGCCATTCATTTGAAACCTAAAGCCAGGCACTAGGCTTCTAACGTACACAAAAGCGCCCGCATTCGTTTGCGAAAATTCGCCGGCCGCCTCGGGGTTACACGTTAGACAAACCCTACTCTGATGCGGGAACTGAGGAGCACTATAGTATAAATCACGAGAGAGGTTTACCACCGAAGGTTTTCAAAACTTGCACAGACTCATTACAATCTATGTATTTTCACCAAGCTGGTATTGCAGGCCAGTACGCTTGCTGAAACTGAAACCGTGCAGGAGACAGGCCAATATACCGCTTCTAGTCCTAGCATATATGTACATTTGCCCCTGCATTTACAAAGGCTACTGAGAACCTGCTGCCGCAAACGAACTGCGCAGTTCTTCTCAGAGCGGACAAAGTCAGGTTTTAGCATAAGACTGAACACATGCTCAAACTTATAACGCCCGGGGAGGGGAAGAGCTGTTACACGCAAGCATGGATGCCGTGTTCACAGGTCACAGTGTGACTAGAATAAAGAGTGGTCCGCATGTGTTGTACACGTTTCTAGGTTGCCCATTATCCCTGCTACCTCACCTATTGGGATAAATCAATAAAGCAAGAGAAAGTATATAGGAGAATACAACGACACCCATTTAAGAAACAATTGATTTATTTAATCCTTTCCGTAAATAAACAAACGCACTTGACCAAATTCATTTAACAGATTTATCTGCCCAGTCAGGTCCCCCAACCCCTTGGAAACAAAAGGCTAGTTAAAATATCTTCCCGAGAAATACACACCACCCACCCACCCCCCCACACACACACACCCCCACACCCCACCACTCAATGCTGTCAGAGTTGGCCTTCCTGAGAAATAGTGTCTACTTCCTGTTCATACCACCATAGTAAACAATAGTCTTCTGTGTCCAAATAGTGTCTCTCTCTCTCTCTCTCTCTCTCTCTCTCTCTCTCTCTCTCTCTCTCTCTCTCTCTCTCTGCACACACAAAACAAATTAGCATTCCTTTTTGTGTCAACGCTTCAATGTATGTCACTAAACCACTATGTCATTTTTCTTACTCTGGGGCAAACCAAAAATATAGAACAAATCTCTAATATAGGTTATTTCGTAAATGAAACGTCCAACGTGAAAAATTGTGTGGAGGAAAATTTATCTGTGAAAAGTTTTCACTTCACACATCGTGACTGCTTCGACGCACGCGCTGTTGAACAATCGGTCTTTGTGTTCAAGACTGTCGCGTGATGAAACCAAATCCCTGTTGCGTGCAGTTATTGCCGCCATAACCTGTAGGTAGAGACAGCTGTTGTGTAGTCATGTGAGTTTACAAGATTGCATCTCTTTAATAACCAGAAAGTTGGGCTTGAAAATTGGTTGTGAAACGGTTTCCTGTTTTCGCTCCAGTGGGTGACAATCAGCCTTTCATACAGTTATTTATTACCCTGTCGCGTGATGCCTTTAAATTGAAACCCACAACTTTAATCCCGGGAGAGACCTCAATTATTCAATTTAGTATACACCCCACCATGTTTTACAAGTGTTTTAGATCACTCGAGGAGAAAATCGGGGAGTGAGTTGTTAGTTTGAACCAGATCACGGACATTGCCTTGTCCTGTTATGCATTTAAATTGAAACCAGATCACGGACATTTGTGTTGCGTGCTGTTTACCCAACCAACATGATAATGGCGGACCTATCTGTGATTTTAGACCTTGCAGCTTCTGGGTGTAAGGTCTAAAATCACAGACCGCACACCGTCACTGACGTCCAAGTAGGGAGAAAATAAAACCAGACAAGCTTTTCGTAGTCATTATTATAAGGCTTGCGGTGTGAGTGGTTAGTTTGAAACCCCTTTTATAACCAGAAAGGCAAGCATAGTGTTTTTGTACAAACAGATTATATTGTGTTTTTAAAATGGACTTAATGACGCACGATTCACATTGCGGCCTATTTTGTGGCGCCACTTCGTGTGGGAAGACTGAATTTGTTCTTAACCTCTTACAAACAAGATACCTTCATCATTTCGAAAACATTGTAATATTTTGTCCAACAATCAAACACAACAAAGCTTATCACAACCGTTCATTCATTTGGACTGACAACAACATATACTTAGTCGACCCTGAGAAAAAACTGAATGATTACCTGCTATATTTTTACAAGCAATTTGAAGGACAGCCAACATTGTTCATAGTTGATGACTGTTCTGCAGAAAAAGACATTGTCAAAAAGAGAAACATATTAGCAGAACTTGCCTTCAGTGGCAGACATGCAAACATAAGTGTATGGATTCTCACTCAGAAATATAATGCTGTACTGAAAGATTTTCGAGAACAGTTAAAGTTTATCTGTTTGTTTTACTGTAAGGACCGTGACAGCTTTGAAGACTGTCTCAGAGAGAACGATGTCATTCCAAATAAGCAAGAACGGGATCATGTAAAAAATAAACTGAAATCAACTAAGCATCTAAAGCTCATTTTGAAGACAGATCAACCCACTGGGTATGGATTAGTAAATTAATTTATACTTTTGGGTTTGTCTTTAAAAATGACAGACAGACAAAATTGGCCTATTAGTGAAATCATAGATATTACACATTGCTTTAAAGATGTTAAATATAAAAGCCAGCTTAATAATAGAGAGTCACCTGGTAATTTATTTATTATACCAACAACAGTGTATATGTCTGGTAATATAACTTTTTATGTTGATAATCCATTTATTAAAAAAATAACTGTTGATATTAAGACACAATCATTTATTATTAATGAATATTATGATGGTTGGTTTACTAAATTGTGTAGTAATTTAGCAAAAGAGCTAAATAAAATAAATTTATATTTTAACGATATTACATTTAATAAAATGGTATTACACATACAAAATCAATAATTATAAACACATGTGTAAATAAATTTGTTTATTGTAGGAGTTACTGTCAATAAAGTGCCATTTTCATTGTATAATTTTCTATTTATTTTTTTGTCGGACAAATAAAAAAGATGGACAACCGTCAAAGATTAAGAAACGTGTTTCACACAACTGACTTACCTATATATAATATTTACAATGTCTATGAATCAATAGAAAGATCTTTTTTAGTCATACAAAATAACCTTCTTTCTGATAGTGTAAAGATTCAGATTGTTGCAAAAATAGAATTTGTCAGAGATGTTGGTAAAGTTATTGTAGCGTATATCTCGACAAGGCAGCACACAGTTAATTCGAGAAGAGAACTAGAAAAAGTGTTTAGAGAAAGATTGTTACCAGACTTCCATGAAGCAATTGACAGAGCAGAAATGCAAGGGTCTGGCTGGCATGAAGGCCTTGTACATGAACTACAACTAAAGCAGTCAAGATATCATCCTATTTTAGGCAAATCATGGATACCACTTCCAACTGAGGTTGCAAAAAAAAAGGGTGTCGTCAATATTCAGAACAATGATAATTTCTGTTTCATGTGGTGTGTGCTTTCTAAACTTCATTTTGTAAAAACAAAACCTGAACGTGTATCTAACTATACCAAATTTATAAACGAACTCAACTTCAGTGGCATTGAGTTCCCTGTTAAAATAGAGGACATAGACTTGTTTGAAAAACTAAATCCTGGTATATCCGTGAATGTGTTTGTATGGGAAAATGAGTCAGAGAATAAGTTACAGCCAATTAGAGTATCACCAATTGCCCCAACATATGGACAGTCAGAAGATAAACATGTTGATATGTTGCTAATAAGCTCTGGTGATAACTTTCACTACACAATTATTAGGAGTATGTCACGACTAATTCATAATCATGTATCAAAACACAATGGCAAACAGGAAATATGTAAAAGATGCTTACAAAGGTTCTCCTGTATAAAAGTGGCACATAAGCATACCCAGCACTGTAGGTCGGCTGATGACATTCAAACAATACTTAGGTATCCAGATCCTGGCAGCAAGGTTTATTTCAAGAACTATGTTAATCAACAAAAGCTGCCGTTTGTAGTATACGCAGATTTTGAATCACTCGTCGTTCCATATGAAGGTCCAATTCCAGAGTCATTACCAAAGACTATAAAATTGAGTGACCAAGTGGTGTGTTCTTTTGGATACATTATTGTTAGGTCAGACGGTCTTCATTCAGAGCCTGTTATCTACAGAGGTGAAAATGCAGCATGTCTGTTTTTAACAGAAATGAGACATCTGTATAGTCAGGTAGTACAGTATCTCACAACATGTCAGATGCCTTTGGTGATGACAGAAGAAGACAAACTAAAATTTGATACAGCTGAGATGTGTTGGATTTGTGAACAGCCTCTGGGGGGTGATAAAGTTCGTGACCATGATCACATAACTGGATGTTACAGAGGCGCTGCACATAACAATTGTAACTTGTTATTAAAAACAGATCCTAAGACATATAAGTTACCAATCTTTTTCCACAATCTGAAGGGATATGATTCACACATTATCATGCAGGCTGTAGACGAGTCTTACAAAAAAATTAGTTGTATTGCCCAGACAACTGAAAAATACTTGACTTTTAGGTTAGACAAATTAGCATTTTATGACTCCATGCAACATTTGTCTTTAGGGTTGGCTAGTCTGGCAGAAGGACTGAGTGAGTATCCAATAACAAGTAAATATTTTGAGCCGGACTTGATTAAAAAAGGTGTTTATCCATATGAGTACATTGATCACTGGGTTGTGTTTGAAGAAACAAGACTACCACCAAAAGAGAAATTTTATTTATTAATGGTAAAGGTATTTCTGACTCTGAATATCAACACGCACTTGATGCATGGGGGAAGTTAGGATGTCAGACAATTGGTGATTACCATGACCAGTACTTGAAAGCTGACGTTTGTTTGCTAGCAGACGTATTTGAAAGTTACCGTGAAAAGGGTTTGTTACACTACAAGCTTGACCCTGCTTGTTACATAACTAGTCCTGGCATGACATGGGATGCATTTTTGAAATCCAGTAAGATATTTATAGACCTGTTGTCTGATCGTACGATGGGTGAAATGGTGGAACGTGGATTGAGGGGAGGCATTAGTCTAGCAGCAAACAATTATGCCAAGGCAAATAATAAATATCTTGATGACTTTGACCCCTCAAAGCCAAGGTCATTTATTACGTACGTGGACGCTAACAATTTGTACGGATTCGCGATGTGTGAATTATTACCATTAAAAAACTTTTGTTTGTATGATTTGTCACAGTATGGTATAAAAAAATTAACAAAATATATTATGGATCGAGGTCAAAATGATGAAAAGGGTTGGATCTTTGAAGTAGACCTGGAGTACCCACACCACCTACATGATTACCACAATGATTATCCATTAGCTGTTGAGAAAATGAGTATGACGGGGAAAAAAGAAGACACTAAACTTGTACCCAATCTGAATGACAAATTTAATTACGTGTGTCACTATCGCTTGTTGCAGTTTTACATCAGACATGGGTTAGTACTAAAGAAAGTTCACAGAGGAATTCAATTTGATCAGAGTGCTTTCATGAAAGATTACATAATGAAGAACACAACCCTTCGTGCCAGAGACGGCAACACTGCATTTGACAAAGACTTCTTTAAGCTTATGAACAATGCCTGTTTTGGTAAGACGATGGAAAATCCTCATCACCGCAAAGATGTGAGACTGGTTACAACTGAATCAGGTGCAATTAAACTTACAGGCAAGCCTCAGTACACAGGGTATAAAGAATTTCATTCATCATTGTATGCTGTGTCACTCAAAAAAAAGATTGTTAAACTGGACAAGCCAGTATTCATTGGTATGGCAATTCTTGAGTTGTCAAAACTGTTGATGCTTGAATTTTATTATGATTACTTTAAACCGAAGTATCCTGACTGCCGTCTGTTATACACTGACACTGACTCTATGATCATAGACGTATGTACTGAAGACTTTTATGAAGACATGAAAACAGAACTACACATGTATGACACGTCTGATTACCCTAAAGACCATCCACTGTTCAACACACAAAACAAGAAAGTGCCTGGAAAGTTTAAGGATGAACTAAATGGTGTGCCTATAGTTGAGTATGTTGGACTGAGATCAAAAATGTATTCTATACTGCATCAAAAGGGAAGTCAATCCAAAGCCAAAGGTATCAAGAAAACAGCAATAAAAAATAAAGACATTCGACATGAACATTATAAGCAAGTATTAGATGGAGAACTGATGCCTGATTATCCAAACAAAACACTGAGGTCAAATAGACACAATATTGAAATGATCCAAACACATAAGAAGTCTCTAGCAGTAGGGGACACGAAACGAGTGTTTTTCAGTAAGGAAAAAGCTTATGCACCAGGTCATTACAGACTCAAGTTATCTGAAGAAATAGCTGATGAACTGGTTGATGAACTAATCAATGAGTTAGTTGATGAAATGATTAAAAATGCGTAACGGTGTCTGGGGGAATAATCTGTAATTCTTCTCTGACAAATGCCCTCTGAGGCGCAGGCTCATACAGATAATATATTGTTGCGTCTGGACCAGGGATTATTTTTTTTATATTATGAACAGATGTTGACCAGATGGGGTCTGTCGACCTGCGCCTGATGTCATTCTCAGCCTCACCAGGTTGATATAAATATCTCACCTGTTTGGTAAATAAACTTGTGTCTGGAGGTGGGGTTGGCCCTTTTTTTGGCTCTGCAATTGTTTTCAATTTAATAGCATCAGCAGGCTTAGGGTGTCCTTCATTATTCATTGCTTTTATCACATGTGGTAATCTCTTAACCCACTCCGTGTTACGGGTGTCATGCATGAGTTCCTTAGAATACTGGTAACTGAAAAGTCTCTCTGACAACTGTTTATTGAAATTTTCTACAATTGCCTGTGATCTGTGCACACCTGGAATACCGCGTCTGACCAGTACGCCATGCTTAGCAAATAACTGATTAACTGCACCTTTGAATTCTGATCCATCATCAACCTGCACTAGTCTGGGGTATCTTAAAGGGCCTCGACCATATATTTTTGTTAATGCTGTAGCAACTGTACTGGCTGTTTTGTCAGATATGGGTTCAGCGTCTTTATACCTTGAAGCAATGTCTACAACAGTCAGTGCATACTTGTATCGTTTCTTTCTTATTGTGTCATGTGGTAAGAACAGGAGGTCCATTTGGTGTGTGTCATTTGGGGTAGTGTTTTCAAAATGAGGCCTTGTTATTTTTCTTGGAGCAGGTAAATATATCTGCCAAATTGCCTGTCTCTGTAACCATTGCTTGACTTGATTGAGTGTTATATCTCCGCCCACAGCGGCATGTAATTTCTGAATAGCTGTTGCTCCTTTCCAATAGCCTGATGGAGAGTAATATATTTTTGATAGTTTATTTTCGGCTGCCATTTTTTCTAGCAATGAAAACTCCTGTAAAATAAACAAATGTCATTCCCACTAGAACAAAGATTATCTCCCCGTTTCTTTGTTGTGTGCTTGGTTTGTAATAGTCACTTAGTTTTGGTTTTGGGATAGACATGTCTTCACCTGTGACAAGAAAATATTCCCTGATTGCTTCGTCTGTATTTGAAAACGTATGCTGTGCGTGACCTTCAAGCCTGAGTTTTTCATTGATGAAATCAAGTTTCTCAATTCTATTCTTTTCATAATCTTGCTGGGCTTGAGCAAGTTTTTCAGATGCTTCATTATGACGTTTTAATTCTTCTGCAGATTCTTCTCTACCCATTTTTGAAAAGAGATAATTAGAGCCACTAAATGCCAGAGCATTAACCATAGCACCTCCTATCATAATAGCTATCGTCGCCATAATATTTTTATTTACATAGAAACATTTTCGGGAATAATTCCTTGTTTAACAAGAAAATCTTTTGTCGCAATTGACGCTGTGACAACTACAATTAGCTTAGCGCTGTCTTCAAAGTCAAGTCTACTCAAGTCTGCTGATTTCATTTTGAGTAGATTTTTTCCCAGCATAGAAAACGCTACTGCTAATCCGCTGATTACGGCAGAGTGATACACAAGGTTCATTAAATTTTTTGAGTCGTTCATTTCTTAGGCAAGAAAAATTAAAATAATATTTTTATTTACTGCATGTAAAATGAGTCCAAAGGTTTTGACACTGTTGGTAATGTGGAGACTTCTTCTTTTATTTTTGGAGTGCTTGATTTTTTGGACACTGTTTGAGTCTGTGGTTTGTATTTTTTGTATAATTGGTAACCTACGTAACAGAATCCTACAGCAAATCCAGCAACTATATATTTTGTTGTTTGAGGTTCGGGGTCAGGGTCAGACTTAGTTGTTTGTCTCTCACTTTCATGAAGGTGTGACGGTACTGACACAGGTCCTGACGATCCTGACGGTGGATCAGTTACATGAGTCTTTTCTGTTTGTGCCTTAAGCTGTAATTTTTTTTGCCTATTATATTCAGCTAATCTTTTTCCAGCATCAACACGGCCTGGACTTTTAGTCTTCG
Organism: Semisulcospira habei; assembly: GCA_036245525.1. Taxonomy (NCBI): domain Eukaryota; kingdom Metazoa; phylum Mollusca; class Gastropoda; family Semisulcospiridae; genus Semisulcospira; species Semisulcospira habei. The sequence continues at coordinate 12,481,204 of BTPG01000005.1, forward strand.
TCACAGTTTGAACCTGCGTCAAAACTGGAGTCGTCTCGTCCATTTGATACTTCTTTTTCTTCTGCAGTAAAATTTATTTTTGAAAAATCGATATAACTACTAGTTACCATCAAAGTTACGGCAGGTGCAAGGTAATTGCCAAACTTGTAAAACATGGTACATGCTAATTTGCCAATCGAACTAGAAACTATAGGGTTGCTTTCGAGATCATGAGAAAGGCTGTCAGTGTCTATTGGTATGAAGTGATTAACAGCTTTTGTGTATAGGTAAATAAGAGACCTGCTTAAATCGCGTGTCATTAGTGAAGCAATATGGTTTTCATATTTAGCATGAAGTTTTAATAGTTCGTCAGCGGTGAGAGACTCTATGTCTTCTACCATGTATTGTTTTCCGAGATAAGTCTTTGATTTGCCTGACACAATAACAGAAAGAATGCGTTGTTTTTTCGAGTCTAAGTCTTTGTTCTCTACCGCATTGATATCATTAAGAAGAAGTAATTCGTCTTGGTTCATTTTATAATAAAATAAAAAAAACTTTGCCTGTGAATAACTTATGAAGTTACTGTTCATGTAACTGTCTAGAATAATGTGATCTTACTTGATAACTAATTTCAAAGTTACCTACAACTTACAAGTAACTTTGACGTTAGTTATCATAAGTTCTTAACCCAAGTCATAAGACACTCGGACAGATTTCTCAAGTTACAAGGACAACAAGAAAACTTTTTTTTAGTAATAATCTGGTGGTGGGGCTGATGGCATCAAATGAGCAGGCATGACATCTCTTTGCGAAGTGTATGACAAAAATAATGGATTACCAAAACCTATCGTTACTTGCTTGTAAGTTCTCGAACTTTTTTCATAGTTTCTTCTACGCCTATCTTTTTTCCTTGTTCTAAAAAAGATTTCTTTAGCTCTTCAACATTTACAGCCTGACTACGCATCTTATTCTGTATTTCAGATTTTTGTTGTTTATAGTTAGCCAAATCATCCTGGACTCGCTTAAATTCTTCGTCATCAATTTCATTATTTTCCAAAGCCTTACTAATAATAAGTTTCATACTCGTCAGCTTAGCTGCTGCGAGCGTACTTAATGCTTCATGCTTCTGCAACTTCATATAAAATCTTTTGTTAATGGCTTCCATACCAAAGCATGCTAGACTTGTGACAAGACCAATACCTTCAACAGCAATTCCTATAACACTTCCCACCCCCGTTGCAAAAAGAGTTATACCTCCTACAGATAATCCGGCTGAAACCACCCCCATGGCCATTGATGTGTTGTGTACAGAATTGAAAACCGTATTGTAACGGCGTTTACACCTCGAGTATTTTGCTTGTTCTTCTTCCAAATACTTCAACGCTTCTGTAATATTCATTAAACGAAATGAATCTGCCTTTAATGTTTTATCACGCTCAATAGGCTCAGGTGGTATTTGTGGATACAAGTTCACCATTTTTTATTTACAAATATTTTTTTAATCAGCAATTACATTTTGCAACTCTTCAAAATTATACAATTTGCTGGCATAATAAAATGCAACAAGATCAATGTGTTCAAGGTTTATGTAAGTTAGACGAACAAAAGTTGTTTTGTCAACCACCACCTTGACAGCTGGAATACTGCTCGAAACATTAATAACATCATTATTTTTTGTAATAGCAATAAAGACCTTTGATGACTCTGCCACTGCTTCATCCCATGTAAGTTTAATTCCTTGTGCAATTTGAGCCTCTTTAGCAGTAGCAACAGATTTCATGATAATTTCAAATACTATTGTCGCTTCTCTAGCCACGACTAAGCTTGCTGGCATAAACACAACAGAAGTATCTGATCTACCCTTTCTAGTTGTAAGAAGATATCTTCGTTTCTCATAATTTTCAACTTTCAGTTTTTCTCTGCTATTGTTGTCTAGGGCAAAACTTGGAACAAGGCTTACAATAAGCGGCCCAGAATTAACAACCTTCCTAAACACTAAGGCGCCTTCATCATCAGTGTATACATAAGGACTAATAAATTCAATCTTTATGTCCCAGTCAATTGTGGGTGGTGGTGCCGGTACAGGTGAAACAACCCATTTAGTACCCACATGTATTAAGTTGTAGGGCACATTATTTACAAGATTAGGCGCAACAGGCACAGTAACATCACGTAGCTGACCAAGTTTAGGAATCTGTCTTTCACCATCTTTCATGTCAACAATTACTTTTCTCTTGTACATGCCATAGGAATCAAGTTCAAAACCATATATTTCTCCAATTTCTCCCTCTTTCTCAAAATCCTGTACGTCTGCCAAATCTTTCAACTCTGTTACTGGACATGCAACTGGTATGATTCTAGGCTTTGGACCAAGACCACTCATTTTTTTATAAACAAAAATAAAATTATTTAATTTCTAACACAACACTAAAATCATGCATCACAACTGGTTTACCATTCTGATTAGTTACAGATAAGCACAATGATTCAAAGAAACTAGAACCTAATTTTTTAAACTGAGAATTAGGAAATCTAGCAACCACATTTTCACAATATGGGGCAGTTCCAGTCGGCAAGCATCTTAACAAAGTTGAAGGCTTTCCATTGTGTACATTTTCAGTAGTGTTCAGTTCTTTCAAATGAACATTTAGCACTGTGTGTACTGACAAATGAACAGGATATCTGCCAGTTATTCTTGGTTTTTTTGGTGATAGTAGACTACCAACTGATTGTGACCAATCTTCATCTGGATGTGTTATTGTTTTAAAAAATCCAAGTAATAATAAAAGACTAATTGATAAAGAAAACTGACCACTTTTCGGAAAATCAACTGAAACAAGTAAATTAGCTGGGTTTAAAGTTGCTTTAATTTTAAATTCATTTTGAAGCCATTCAGCTAAAGTACAAAAGTCATAATATCCGGCTCGTAAAGTATCACCCTTCTCAATACCATCAAGAGTTCCACTTACAGAATAATTTTCATCATCCGTTACATTAAACCACTTTACTGTGTAGAACATTTCATGGATAGCTACAGCCTTGCTACCATCACGATTATCAATCCCATTAGTTAACCACATTGGTTTGCTTGTGTCAATATTTGTTAAGGTTATAAACATTTTTATTATCACATAAAAAAAAAAAGGATGGAATTTAAATCACCAACAATTAATACTGTAAATGCATACCAATTTAATGTGGATGCCAAGTATAATGTCGCACCAACATATGATCAGAAAATAATTCAGTTAAATCAGCTTGATATTGCTGTGTCTGAACAAGATCTATTCCAAGTCAAAGTACCCAATCCGTTTGATCATTACCTAAACCCTCCAATAACAGACGATGCTACAGCAAGAAAGTGGTCTTCAAGTCCACTACAGATGTTTCAAAACCAACTTAACTTTGCTATACTATGCTCAACTACAGGCTGTGGCGTTTCTTTTACAGACCATTTGAATCACCCAAACAAACTGATTAAGTCTGTCTATCGTTTCCACATGTATTACCAGCTTAGACGTATACTGTCAGAACTGCATACACCACTACCAACTGAATCCAGTTTCAACAGGTTTAACAACCCCATGGATATGAAAGCATTTGAACGCATCTGTAATGAATTTAACATAAGCACTAAGTATGACTTCACACAAAAACTTGATGATCACCACGGCATTGGTACATTATATTATGCTTTGAGTCACAGACAATACCCTCAAGATTACTGGCCTCCCTACACTTCATTCTCATCTAAATCTGAAGTCTGGTTAGGATCAATAGAGCAGAAACAGTCTAATGCGTGGACCACATTTATTTTAGATAAATCTGACGGGTTTACTCAAGCGGGAGTCGAGCGCATCAATGAGTCTATCAGAACATATGTCTGGTGTATACTAGGAGCACAAGCTCAAACAAAGTCAAATATTTTAAATGGGAGTGGAATTTTTGAATCTCAAAAACAGTTTCTCGCTAATCTTGAAGATTCAGTAAATTCATCAGTTGATCTCCCATCAAGCATACAACGTTACCAAGATGTACTCAGATATGCCAGATCAAAAGTTGACTTTGTAGTTGGCACTGGGTTATACATGTTACCATCTGACCTTCAACTCCAAATGGGTACAATAACAAATTATAATAATGAAATCATTGTTGCTGGGAGTGATCAAAAACTAGGTCTCAATAAATCTGTAAATTTAGGAGGAACAACTGTGCACGTACAGTTGAAAAAATCATTACAAGTGATTACTTCCCTTGCTCCAACAGCTATACAACCAGTACAGTCAACCCCTGACACACATGAATCCGAGAGAACTGCATTGGTAATTGGCCTTACTGGAGTAGGAATATTACTTCTTTACCTGTTTCATTAAATAACCTATCATTAACCCTCCTACTGTCACCAAAAAGATCCAAACATGCTCCGCCATAAACCCTACTGCCTTTGCCGCTGTACTAATCAACCAATTGACAACTGTGCCTAAAATGCCAGGTAACGAGTCTACTGCTTTCAGAGCCAATTTCTTAAGCAAGTCTGATATGTGTGACAACTGCTTTTTTACCCATGACTGTAAATCTTTTGGATCTGTGGGGACTGGGGTTGGTGGTGCTGGAGGTGGAGAACCACCACCCGTTACAGCCAACACAACTGTACTGATAATAAACCCCAGAGCTGTAATTAAACTGGCAATTGTGATACCCTGTTCTCTGAAAAGTGTTTTAAGTCTCTCAGACAGAGTAGTGTCTTCATTAAGTATTTTCTGAATAGTTTCTCTAATCCTGTTGACCTGTGATTTTAGTTTTTCCCTCCCGATACTAATCGCTTCTAACCTTCCTGATCTTTCTATCTGCAAATCATTTAATCTGTGTTGGATTCTTTCTTTCATTTCTGTGTCAAGATTCCCATTGTCTGCTGTAGCCAGTTTCTCCTTTTCACGTTCAATGTGTTTATCAAGTTCTCCCAGTTTGGCAAGATTATTAACCATCTCACCTCTTATTGTCTGCAGTGATTTATCTAACCCTATAATCTCCCGCATTGACAAAGGTGGATCATCTATTGTTTTCAAAGCGTCATTTATTTGTCCTTCAGTAAATGAGGTTTCTTGTATCACTGTGTTTGCTATTTCTGGTAGGCTTGTTACTGGTGCCATTTCAATTTCTTGCCCTGTTGGTAACTTTGTTTGCGTGTCTTGAAGCACACTAACCAGTCTTGGCGTGATAGGAGACCCACCAATACCAAGTTGACGCAAGGCACTAACACCACCTTCATTTTTTATTGTACTTAAAGCCCTAAACCTACTAGGGTCTTTTTTGTTAGTCAATAGTACTTTTCCTTTGTCAACAGTATTTAAATATAAATGACCCTTGCCATCAAGTTCAAACTGGTTAGGGTCTATGTTGTCTGGGCGATTACCAACATGATCATAAAATGAGTTCACTTTGGTTTCTAAAAGTTCGTGACGTAAACTGTAAATATTTCTTGTACCAGTCATATCTGCCATATCTGTTGTATTACCAAAATCATACGTGTCACCCATTTCAAAATCTTCATGATTAAATCCTCCCGCGGCCATTGTTTTTATTAATTTAATTTTTTTTATTGTGCATAATAAAAATGACACAGTCCTACGGATCAAAGTTAGACCCACACAGAAAACTACGTGAACCTTTCGGTGTTAAAGCAGTTAGACAATCAATTGTCATCACAAACAATCCTAGTACTATAGACCAAAACCAGACTCTTACTGTCAAGTTTCCAAACCTAGGCCCCAGTGACGTTATTGTTCCTGGTACTGCTCGCCTTGCTTTTAATATTGAACTTTCATCGGACGCAGATGACAAAAGAACACTAGTTAACAATCTAGGTAGAGCAATTATTAAGAATATTAAAGTTAAACTTGAAGGACAGGAAGTGTTTAGTCTTGACGATGCTGATGTGTTCTACTGCTACACGGATTTGTGGCTTACAAGAGAAGAACGAGAAGATCGTATTTACCAAGGTATACAGTCTGATAATGTTGGTAAACTTCGAATAAATGCATCAGATAAAACAACCACAGAAGCAAAGGACGTTATTGTGGCCGAAACATATGGAAATAGGTTTTGCATTCCACTCGAATTTGAAATCCTAACAGGACATTCGCCTTATTACCAAGGGGCACTAAATGACCGCCTGAGTTTCGAACTAACCTTCAATGATTACTCCAAAGTTATCAAATCAACGGATCTCAATGCATCATATAAGATCTCTAACATTTCCTTGGAATATGAGATTGTCACGCATACTGAACTAGCCAGACTCATTCAAAATCAGTACCAGTCAAGACTTCCAATTTATTATGATCGAGTGATTAGACACAGTTTATTACCCAAAGACAAGAGCGACCAAATTTGGTGTATAAACCTAAACACGCCTGCTAGGTCACTAAAAGGCGTTCTTATGTTATTTGTTGAACCAAAAAGTCCTTACCAAGGAGATTCAGAAAAATTCTATAATCCGAAAATTACACATTTATCCTGCACAATCGAAGGCCGACCTAATCAAATTTTTGCGTCTGGAATGATGGGATATCAGCACTATGATGAGATCACAAAGTATTTTGCTGGGGGAAGACTTAGAGAAAAATCAGCAAATATTGCGTGCAAAGATCTGCATCTGTATGACGTAAGAATCGGTGAATACCTGACAGACAAGTACGCACTGTGGCTAGATCTACGTTCTACGGACGATCATTTCCTTCATGGCTCTGGCCGTATTATTGAAAACGGTAGTGACGGAATCTCAATTCAAATTCAGAAAAAAACAGAAACCGATGGATTAATAAATATATATCTATATCTGATTTTTGACGCTCAGTTAAACATAGCTGAGAGCAGGCTAAGTAGTCACATATATTAAAAGTATTCACTTAGCTTGGTTTTAATCCTTCACAGCCCATTTTGAATACCGAAATCACTATAAAATCCGAACGTATTAGTAGGCACGTCACGCTTGTGCTGAAACACGGACTAAACTGAAAATAAAAGGCGTCGTTTCACTGAGGTAACAGTTTCACTACCGATTTCAACATTCCCAATTTTCACCTCGAGTGATCTAAAAACACTCGTAAACATGATGGGGTGTACTAGTAACTTGAATCATTTAGGTCTATCACTGGGATTAGAGTTATTGGGTTTCAATTTAAAGGCATCACGCGACAGGGTAATAAATAACTGTATGAAAGGCTGATTGTCACCCACTGGAGCGAAAACAGGAAACCGTTTCACAACCAATTTTCAAGCCCAACTTTCTGGTTATTAAAGAGATGCAATCTTGTAAACTCACATGACTACACAACAGCTGTCTCTACCTACAGGTTATGGCGGCAATAACTGCACGCAACAGGGATTTGGTTTCATCACGCGACAGTCTTGAACACAAAGACCGATTGTTCAACAGCGCGTGCGTCGAAGCAGTCACGATGTGTGAAGTGAAAACTTTTCACAGATAAATTTTCCTCCACACAATTTTTCACGTTGGACGTTTCATTTACGAAATAACCTATATTAGAGATTTGTTCTATATTTTTGGTTTGCCCCAGAGTAAGAAAAATGACATAGTGGTTTAGTGACATACATTGAAGCGTTGACACAAAAAGGAATGCTAATTTGTTTTGTGTGTGCAGAGAGAGAGAGAGAGAGAGAGAGAGAGAGAGAGAGAGAGACTATTTGGGCACAGAAGACTATTGTTTACTATGGTGGTATGAACAGGAAGTAGACACTATTTCTCAGGAAGGCCAACTCTGACAGCATTGAGTGGTGGGGTGTGGGGGTGTGTGTGTGTGGGGGGGTGGGTGGATGGTGTGTATTTCTCGGGAAGATATTTTAACTAGCCTTTTGTTTCCAAGGGGTTGGGGGACCTGACTGGGCAGATAAATCTGTTAAATGAATTTGGTCAAGTGCGTTTGTTTATTTACGGAAAGGATTAAATAAATCAATTGTTTCTTAAATGGGTGGGGTTGTATTCTCCTATATACTCTCTCTAAGCAGCTAATTTAATTTATTGTTCGAAAGACTTTATGTACAGGAAATTCACCTATGGTGCAACTTGCAGCCACTCAATCACACTCGTAGATCATGATCATAATATTTTATTTTCCTAGTAATATTTTCCTAGTAAGGCCATACAGCCAGAGACCATGAGGGAATTTTTTACTTCTGTGGTCTTACTTAATGCACGCCATCCTTGAGGTGGTTTTTTTTTTTTTTTTTTTTACTTATTGTCAGGGTAGGTCATACTTGATATAAATCCAAACGTTTTTGGCCTTGGGACTTGAGAGTGTTTTTGCATGATTCTGCAGGAACAATAGATAATACGGGTGTAAAAGGTTGGGAATGGATATGTGATACTAAAACTGTGCCATCATTTTCAGGTGGTTTCAGTTATATAGTCAGTAATTGTGTGTTGTATGGTGAAGGGAGTCACATAAATGTTACTGTTTTAAGAGTAATGTGGCTGAATGATAGTGGCTGTGTAATGATATTGTGTCTGTGGGTGTGTTCAGGTTGATTTCCAAATTTTTACACTGAAACTGGTTTTCTTTATTTTTCATGTGATTCACTTAAAATTGGTGAGCATCTTTCACGTGACTGACTGATTAAAAGTATGCTTACAAATGCAAAATCTGATGGAAACTGTAGAAGTAAGATGCTCTTTCCTATGTGATTTTGGAACTTACTGAGCACATTTCCCAGCCGCTTTAGTTTGGCACTTGAGACTTCAGTGGTGCTGAGCATGTTTTAAGTGACGGGCGACTGATTAAAATGATGGTGACCAATGCAAAATCACTGAGATGGACACTTTACAAGTTGTACACCCCTTCCCGCTAGGTCTTAACCCTTATCATTTGGAATACACCACTGTGTGAAATAAGTTTGACTAAAATAGTTCAAGGGTGGTGCCAGAATAGCTTGGTGCCTCTAGGCGCCAAGCTATTCTGGCACCACCCTTGAACTAAAGCCATTGGTCTATATCCTTATCTGTAAATACTATAATGTAGCTTGCATATGGCAGTGCACAAATTTGAAGCTTTTAGCCTCAGTAGGATATGGGTTAACTGTGTGTGTTAAGACTATATTGACCCATATCAGACTGATGCTAAAAGCTTCAGTTGACCTGACTGCCATATTCAAGCTACATTATATGATGATGATGATGATAGATGATGATGATAGAACTTTATTGCTATATGTAACAATACATTAGGAAATCGTTGCGGTGCCGCGCAACATTAAAGGAAGAACATTAAACACATTAAAATATAATTAAGCTACTCACGTGCACACACACACACACACACACACACACACACACACACACACACACACACACACACACACACACACACACACACACCGTATGCCTTAGTAACTATTGTGGTCTAAACATAAAGGCAATAAACACGATTTCACATTAACACAAATTACATAGGATTACATATAGTACTTACAGCTAAGGATGTCAGTAGACCAATGGCTTTAGTTAAAGGGTGGTGCCAGAATAGCTTGGCGCCAAAGTATTCTGGCACTTCCCTTGAATAATTTAAGTGAAACTTATTTCACACACTGGTGTATTCCGATTGATAAGGGTTAATAATAATAATAATGCATAGCATTTATATGGCGCATTTCTCATATTTATAATATAACTCAATGCGCAGAATGTAGCCGCGAACTGAACCCAACAAGCACGCTCACGTGAATCACACGCATTCACTCACACACTGTACGTAAACACAGAACATTCACGTGGTGCTAAGGGCAAGCTCAAGCGAGCTACACGGTATTTGGAAATCGTTTTGTATTTGAAATTTTATTAAGTTGGCTGAAACTGATACCAAAGTGGAGGGGGAGGAAGAGCCGGAGTACCCGGAGAAAGAACCCCCGACGGTTAAAGGAATCTGTTTCATTTATGTGTCATTTAATTGCATTTGAAAAAAAAAACTAATCTTAAAAAAAAGCCCTATTTAGACATCATGGTTTGTGAGATCTTGCAGTATATTTCTGATAAAGAAAACCTACTAAGTGTATATAGAAATATGACTGATATACCAAATGTCACTAAAAAAATAAAATAAAAAAAAACTAATCTTAAAAAAATGCGCTATTTAGAATCATGGTTTGTGAGATCTTGCGGTATATTTCTAATAAAGAAAACCGACTCAAAACGCAGAAACTAAAAAATTTTCTTATTAGGACAAAATACACCACTATATATTATGACTTGGATATGAAAAGACATCTTACTTCTACAGTTTCCGTCCGATTTCCCTGTTTTGATGATCGTTTAAATCAGTCAGTCACGTGAAAGATGCTCACCAATTTTCAAGTCCATCACATGAAAAATAAAAAAAATTCAGTGTGCAAAATTTGAAAATTGTTCTAAGTCCAAAAATCACTAAAAAAATTATAAAAAATTAACCAAATGTTTTTCACTTGTGCTTGTTTGACACCATGGTTTGTGAGGAGATTTTGTATATATCTGAATAAGAAAATTGACGGAAAACGCTGAAACTGAAAAATTTTCTTCATAGCATGAATTTTCTCACTATATATTATGACTTGCAGAGGGAAATGTATTTAAGTTGTACAGTTTCCATGCGATCTGGCTGTTTTCAACATCATTTTAAGCAGCTGATGAAACTGCATCCGATGGACATATTTAAAACATTGTTAACCCTATATTTGATAGAAACCCTAAGGTATAAGTGTATAAATATGACTGATTATACCAAATGTCACTAAAAAAATAAAATAAAAAAAAACTAATCTTAAAAAAGATGCGCTATTTATAATCATGGTTTGTGAGATCTTGCGGTATATTTCTAATAAAGAAAACTGACTCAAAACGCAGAAACTAAAAAATTTTCTTATTAGGACAAAATACACCACTATATATTATGACTTGGATATGAAAAGACATCTTACTTCTACAGTTTCCGTCCGATTTCCCTGTTTTGATGATCGTTTAAATCAGTCAGTCACGTGAAAGATGCTCACCAATTTTCAAGTCCATCACATGAAAAATAAAAAAAATTTCAGTGTGCAAAATTTGAAAATTGTTCTAAGTCCAAAAATCACTAAAAAAATTATAAAAAATTAACCAAATGTTTTTCACTTGTGCTTGTTTGACACCATGGTTTGTGAGGAGATTTTGTATATATCTGAATAAGAAAATTGACGGAAAACGCTGAAACTGAAAAATTTTCTTCATAGCATGAATTTTCTCACTATATATTATGACTTGCAGAGGGAAATGTATTTAAGTTGTACAGTTTCCATGCGATCTGGCTGTTTTCAACATCATTTTAAGCAGCTGATGAAACTGCATCCGATGGACATATTTAAAACATTGTTAACCCTATATTTGATAGAAACCCTAAGGTATAAGTGTATAAATATGACTGATTATACCAAATGTCACTAAAAAAATAAAATAAAAAAAAACTAATCTTAAAAAAGATGCGCTATTTAGAATCATGGTTTGTGAGATCTTGCGGTATATTTCTAATAAAGAAAACTGACTCAAAACGCAGAAACTAAAAAATTTTCTTATTAGGACAAAATACACCACTATATATTATGACTTGGATATGAAAAGACATCTTACTTCTACAGTTTCCGTCCGATTTCCCTGTTTTGATGATCGTTTAAATCAGTCAGTCACGTGAAAGATGCTCACCAATTTTCAAGTCCATCACATGAAAAATAAAAAAAATTTCAGTGTGCAAAATTTGAAAATTGTTCTAAGTCCAAAAATCACTAAAAAAATTATAAAAAATTAACCAAATGTTTTTCACTTGTGCTTGTTTGACACCATGGTTTGTGAGGAGATTTTGTATATATCTGAATAAGAAAATTGACGGAAAACGCTGAAACTGAAAAATTTTCTTCATAGCATGAATTTTCTCACTATATATTATGACTTGCAGAGGGAAATGTATTTAAGTTGTACAGTTTCCATGCGATCTGGCTGTTTTCAACATCATTTTAAGCAGCTGATGAAACTGCATCCGATGGACATATTTAAAACATTGTTAGCCCTATATTTGATAGAAACCCTAAGGGCCAAAGTTTGGTTAGGGTTACCGTTATTTTTAGTGTTAGATTGTAGCTAGGGTTATAACCCTAACGTGATATGTAAGGCACATTTTTGGTCATTTTTTTTTTATGGTGCCATTTGATAGCCCATGTGGTACTGAGTCCAGAAATGCAAATACAACTTTTGTATTCCAATTTAAACATGTGTTATCGCCCTTGAAAAAAATCGCGGGAAAAGCACATTATCGGCTCTCGTGTCCGTATTTTATGTTCAATCTCTCCCATTTTCATACCCATACTGCGGCTGTACTATTTTTATCGATATCTTTAAAAAACAGGTGTAAATACTTTATATATTTTTTTTAAATAATTTTTTTTCCAAAAAAATTTCAGGTCACCTTTTTAATTCAATAATTTTCCTCCCATTCACAACACCTAGACTTAGCTTGCATCAAAACGTTCAGGTCATGCAACTGCATCCGATGAACATACATAAAACATTGTAAACACTAGATTTAACAGAAACCCTAATGACCAAGTTTACCGCGTCAGTATCAGCAAGACCAACTGTAAAAGCTATCTACCTCAGTATTTTTCTCGCACAGTTTTCACCCAAACTCTGAACACATTTATGACACTATTCTCATAAAGTACTTTGAAAGACCCTGCAAGTTGTGTTGCTTAGTTTTTGTTTGAAAAAAGTTCCACGTCTAGTGCCAAACCCTGTCAGTCCAGTTTATTATGTTCAGTGTACTCCAGCTTCTTGGCATTTCCGAAGTACCATACTCTGGGGTTCAGTTTTTTGTTGTTGTTGTTTGTTTTTCTTTTTGTTGCTAAAGCCAGAATCAACCTGAACACACCCACAGACACAATATCATTGCACAACCACTATCATTCAGCCACATTACTCTTAGACTAGTGGCATTTATGTGACTCACTTCACACTACAACACACAATTACTTTACCGGATAACTGAACCACCTAAAATGACGGCACAGTTTTAGGACCATATCAGTATCCCTTCCCAACCTTATATTGTTCCTGCAGAATCATGCAAAAACACTTTCAAGTCCCAATGAAAAACGTTTGCATTTATGTCATATGTTTACAGATATCAACAGAAATAGTACAGCCGCGCAGCATGGGTATGAAAATGGGAGCGATTGAACATGAAATACGGAAAATGCACCACAGAAAAGCCTGGCTAATTTTTTATAAGCATGTGGCACCGAGAAAAACAAACAAACAAACCCAACAACAAACAAGCACTGACACGAACAAACAATATTATTCATCTATTTATTTACACAGGTCAGTCATTACTTTGTTCACACGAGTCATTATATAAAAATCTGATTTTGGAGACAAATGCACGCTGCTTTCAGCTGTGCTTGGGTGTGGGGTTGGTAAGGAATCGGGTTCATAACCAAGAAATGAGACTGTCAATGTGCAGGTTTTTGTTGTTGTTGTTATTTTGTGCATGGCAAATGTGCAGCTGGTGGGCGGTAGTGTTTTTAGGGGATCCTTGAAATATTAAGGGATGCCTGGGACTGACTATAGCTAAGAGACTGGACAGTACGAAAACGGCACTGTATACCGTGGCCAAAAGGGCTGAACATAAAAATGTAGAATGCACTGAATGTGTGTGTGTGTGTGTGTGTGTGTGTGTGTGTGTGTGTGTGTGTGTGTGTGTGTGTGTGTGTGTGTGTGTGTGCGTGCGTGTGTGAAAATTACGGCTTGGTTACACACACACACACACACACACACACACACACACACACACACACACACACACACACACACAAACACACACACACAAACACACACACATTCAGTCCAATGGAATAAAGAGGGGATAGACTGTGCTACAATTAAAATCACCTATCCTTCTATTTCATGCTTAGGGCTTTTAGTCCCTCAGTTCACTCTGTTAGTATAAACATCCGATGCAGATCGGTTTCCAGCAATGAGGGCCACATGTGGGGCTGTGTGGCTATCACTACTGGACACTGACCGCGTCCACATTCATAGGAACATCTGGGGTGGATTACGTTTGGCATACAGGACAGGATCTCACGAGCCCCTGTGACTGGTAGGGGCTAATGTGAATCTATTTCTTCTCAGGCAAAGAGGGGGGGGGGGGGTGGGCAGGATGGGAAACTGTACAGAACTGCAGCGTGCGTGTTGGTGGGTTATATGAGTCTTCCCGGACTCCAAAATCTTCAGTGATTAAATTCTCCCTGCACATTCCATTTAGTTCTGTTCCCTAGTTAGAGTGTACCAGAGACGACTTTGCTAATTTCCACGTCAGTGCCCTCCGAAACTAAGCAGCATCAGCCCAAAATACACTCAAAACAAAAACTATTTCATTAATTGCTGTCCATTTTTAAATGAAATTTTATCACTTTTTGTTTATTTTGCAAAATCACATTTTGAATGAAATAGGCGATAGATAAAAAAAAACCCACAAGAAACGTTATAAAAAGAAAAGCATTTGACGAGAGTTAAAAACAAAGATGGCCGACTGCGTCATTAGCAATGGAGCCAGTAGTCGGCATTACCGACGTGAAAAGGCTGAGTTTTATGCTTGGGAGACGAATGTCTCAGAGTCAGTAGTTACCAGACTTTGCAGCCGTGAACTAAAGATCTGGGTCAGTGCATTTGCCCTGCTCTGGTTGTGTTTCAGTACAGGTCAGTGTTGACCTACGGCCGCCCAACCATTCTGCAGAACATTGTTTGCAGGAGGCAGAAGATACCATCGCATGATTTACGGTCAATACAGCGAAACATAGGAACTCTCCTTCGCGGGAACTTAAGGAGCGAATTAGCTAAAAGAGGAATGAGACTGCTATGCAGAGAGGTTAATGCAATGCGTACCGTGCTAAAAATAGCCAGCCACGTGTGCTTATTGAAAAGTTTGACTTGTGTCGGGACTGCGCTGATGCGCTGAGTACCGCCTACCGTTGCTTTGAGACAAAGTAGGTCTGAAATGTAGCGGGCAGGTCGGGCCGTGTGGACATGAAAGTTGAGGTTAATTATTTGGGTTTCACGCCGAGCAGGCAACTAAGGCCATCTCATGGCGGGAAAGTTGAGGGCCCAAGGCCAAATTAAGAGGCTTTTTGCCTCGGGCACCCGGTTATTTCTAACCCTGGTGGGGCCTGTATCAGTCATGAGCAGCAGTGTGAACTTTACACGGGCTTTAATTAATTAAATCAGTTTAATTACTGAATGACTAAACTGACAAGGAAGGATGAATGAATTTTGATAGTGCCATTAATTAATTAAATTTAATTACTAAATGACTAAAGGAAGGATGAATGAATTTTGATTTTGACAGCGCCATAACCAAAGCGGTCTGCCTTTTCCGGCTGTACACGGCCGTCCTTTTTCCAAATTGGGATAAATCTATGACTATTATTACAACTGAAAACGGCTCCCTTATGTCGTCTAAGTCGAATGTGTTTCTAAATTTGAGTCATGAGTCGAACTAAAATATTTATGGTCTTTTTAACACACAACGACATCATATTTACACCGGCACATTCTCAGTGGTCATGTTTCATTGTCGATTCAGTGCTGCAAAAAAAAAAAAAAAAAAAAAAGAACTTCGGTCGGCCCGTCGCCGAACCGGCCGCGTGAGTGGTTATGTCGTCATTAAACAAGAGAGAGAGAGAGAGAGAGAGAGAGAGAGAGAGAGAGAGAGAGAGAGAGAGAGAGAGAGAGAGAGAGAGAGAGAGAGAGAGAGAGAGAGAGAGAGAGAGAGAGAGAGAGAGAGAGAGAGAGAGAGAGAGAGAGAATTGAATTGAATTGAATTGAATTGAAACTTTATTTTCTAAGGATGAAGACAGTAGGCACGCAGGCCTTTTTACACGTCTGTCCTTAATAACATTTTAAATAAATATAACAGCAGAAAAGATAACATGACAAATAAATAAAAATAAAAAGAAGACAGGATAATAATAATAATAATAATAATAATAATAATAATAATAATAATAATAATAATAAGAGAGAGAGAGAGAGAGAGAGAGAGAGAGAGAGAGAGAGAGAGAGAGAGAGAGAGAGAGAGAGAGAGAGATAAAAACTGCAAACCGCTTTTCCCGACAATGAAGAATCAATAGGTGGCGATACCTACTTTATGTGTTCAAATATTCTCACTGTGTCTTAAAATAATGCTGAACAAACTGAAGAGGCCACCAGCTTTCGAAGTCTGCATGCAATGAAATGAAAGGCTTCTCTGCCGCTCTCCTCAGTTCTCGTTTGTTTTAAGGACGTTTACCAGGGCCACTAGAAGACCTCTATTTCGTGTGAATACTTTCATGGATTGTGGGAAGAAGAGCAGAAAAGTCTCCGCTGACTGAGGCAAGACAGCTTTGAGAACCCGTTTTATCATGAAAGTTCAGCATCAAAGCCCACCCTAGGGCAGACCGCTTTAAATTGCGTTACACTTCTTGTGTTTTCTTTTGATTTTTCATTAGTATTGTTAAATGTTTACAGCGAAACACGTAACAATTGTAAGAAACTTAGGAGAATAACCAAAAATGGGTCGGTCCGTCCGTCTTAGTGTATTCTCTCTTCAGTAGTCTTTCTTGGTTGATACTGATGGTATGGAAATAAGAGTGTAACCATCTTTGTAATATCAATTTGTTTGGACAGAAGGAGTGTTTGACTTTACTAGGATGGAACGATGAAATACAGGTTAAATTCTCAGCCACATCACTGATATGAATTTGTTGAACTTTGAGGTCTTAAAACTGAACTGTTCATTTGGGTGTAAATTCCTTCATTCAAGGATTTGAGAAAATTGCCACAGGAAAAAAATAACATCCAGAATTATAGCCTCCTTTCAGACGTGTGGTCACAGATGTCGCCGGGAAAGGCTCTTCAGTGTATTACTTTGTCTGTCTGTCTGTTTGTGTCTCTCTCAACCCGGCATTTGAGAGATTCATATTAGGTGTCAGTAAATTCTGATGTGCTTTAGTCATAAAACCTGCTATCGGTTCTTGTTGTCTGCTTCAACATGAGTTATTTTAGAAGAATGTTGTGTGTAATGGACATAATTTTGGTCCGTAGAAAAAACAAGGCTTAAGTCGAACAACTCTGTGAAAAATTCGACTCAGTTATCCGTCAGAGGCATAAGTCGAACGAAAAACAAGTCCCCTGCAGGTTTGACTAAGCGTCGTCGACTGAAAATGTCTGTCACGCAACAGGAGGACAAACATAATACGATTAATAATAATAATAATAATAATAATAATAATAATAATAATAATAATAATAATAATAATAATAATCAAATGGCTCTAAGCGCTGAACAAACAAAGAAATCAAACAAACAAACAAAACATCCATCCATCCATCCATCTATCCACCCTCCCACCCACCCATCCACCCACCCATTCATCAAACAAACAAACGGGTGGACGAACGGACAAGCTGTCTGATATCTTTACTTTCTTTAGTTTGGCGAAATTCTTCAGACTTGACATCAGCTGACGAGTTCTTGCAAGTGGCAGTGCATTCAAGCTCGGTCGTATTAAGTCACAGTATACGTAAAAGCCGAATATGAAAATGAACAGACCGAGAAGGGTTGTTGGGTGGGTGGTCGCATTCCGGCACCATGATGCCACGGGACTGCTCAAGATGATGACTACTCCTTTAACTCATTCAGCCCTGACGCACTACAGCAGGAGATGGGTCGACCATGATAATTCAAGGGTAGTGCCAGATTAGCTTGGCGCCTGTCGGCGCCAAGCTAATCTGGCACTGCCCTTGTATTGTCATGGTCGATCCATCTCCTGCAACAGGTGTATAGTCGTTAGATGACGCCTCCAAAATTTGGGAAATACGTCAGTGTGTCGGGCTGAATGAGTTAACCCCTTCCCTGCCCAATAACACCTGAATGAAGACTATCCAGCTGCAAGAGACATCAATCCTCAAGAGGAGACTCATGGGGGCGGCTCCGCTTTGGCGTTGACTGAAATAGCCTGCGGGCATTACCGTCTGATCCCGGCAACTACAAGAGACATCGATCCTCATGAGTCCCCGCAGTTGCGGGGACTCATGAGGATCAATGCCTCTTGCTGACACCACTTCATGATTGTGTAGTCAGTGCCTTGGGACGGCGGCTGGGGTTCTTTGGCCGCGCTGAAAGAACAAAATTAAGATTTAGTTCAGACACACAGCCTGCCTGCGACTAGTGGCAGGGAAAAGCGGGTTATTAAGTTAAAACGGCGGGGAGTAGATCAATCCTAGGGTAAAGTACGGCGCGACGTCCACACACATATATATATATATATATATATATATATATATATATATATATATTATATATATATATATATATATATATATATATATATATATATATATATATATATATATATATATATATTGGAAGACTCAGAGTAAAAGGTGAACTATTTTTAAATCGGTGACTAAAAGTGATACTGAGTCAGTTTGACATAACTCATTGTACCCCAACACCGAAATCCCCCAAATTTTGCCGTTGTCCTCTGAAGACTGCACTCTACTGCAGGACACAGATCGACCATGATAGTTCGAGGGTGATGCCAGAATAGCTTGGCGCCCATAGGCGCCAAGCCATTCTGGCATCACCCTTGAACTATCATGGTCGATCCTTATCTTGCTGTGGTGTGTCTGGGGTAGAATGAGATCATGAACCCACGCAGATTTGTCACCGAGTGTGCACGGCATCCGGCGAGATAATTTAAACATGACAAAAGCAATTTCTTAACACGTCGGCATGGCGGTATCAGTCAGCGACCGGTAAACTGGTAAAACGATACGCCGGCTAACACATTTATCGTGCTACTGAAGGTCGTTGGAAAACCCCGCCAACTAGTGACTGACATTTGCGTGTAATTCAGTAACTGTCTAATGAAGGGGTCGTCCGCCCACTCGAAAAAAATGACACATTGGGAGACACCTTGATTGAATTGACTTGAATTGAATAAACTTTATTATCCATTAAACGAAATACATAAAATGGTTTAAGGATAGTGTAAGGGTAGTAGCGGCTTATCTTTTGGCATCAGTGGCCACCGGCGCCAAGCTAATGTGGGTCAAGCAAGCACTGACCACCACAAGGATCCGACAATGCATCTTCTGCAGAGGACGGATGGACAGTCATCAGATGACGCTTTCTTCTAGAATTCATAATAGCATTGTCCTAAGCTTGATAGTACCACTCATGGGCTGGTCTGTGATTTTGGACCTTACGGCCATAGGCCGTAAGGTCCAAAATCGCAGACCAGCACACTTGTAAATACTATGCATAGGGCCCATCTTTGATTTTAGATCTAAAAGCCTAGAGCAGTAAGGTGCCGAATCACAGACCAGCACTGACAAATGTGCGCTGTATAGAACACGTGCAGATCCAATCCTGTGTTACTACGCACGTTATCAGTGTCGACCTTGTCAATCCACGCGCACAGTTGACTCAGGGACCCAGCCCCCTCGTAATCTCGATCGGAAATATTTCAGAACGTTTGGCTGGTCACCGGGTTCATTTTCGTCAAAATATTCTGGTGAAATGGACATGGTATTTGTTGTAAAAAGTGATACTGAAGTCAGTGAAATGGACATAATATTTCTTGTAAAAAGTCGGGCACTTCGACACCTTTGGTAGGAACATTTTTGCAAAGCATATTCATCTACACACACACACACACACACACACACACACACACACACACACACACACACACACACACACACACACACGCACAAACCAACCACAAAAAACGAACAAACAACAACCAAAAAACAACA
Organism: Semisulcospira habei; assembly: GCA_036245525.1. Classification (NCBI taxonomy): domain Eukaryota; kingdom Metazoa; phylum Mollusca; class Gastropoda; family Semisulcospiridae; genus Semisulcospira; species Semisulcospira habei. The sequence goes on from BTPG01000005.1 coordinate 12,501,056, forward strand.
AACAGTACAAGTTTTGGAGGGGTGCCTGCCAAACATAGTACCACGTCTACTGGGCCGTAAAGGATGGAGTCTATATTACGGTCGGCCATTTGTCGCCGGTATGGACCATAATGAAAACAATAGAGTATAAACGTTAAACGTTTAGGGCTTAACGTCTTTTGTCCGCCACGAAGGTGATTTCAAAGACGGGACATTGAAATAGGGTCTGAACAAACTTTGACCCCAGCTTGATTCCAGCTTGATTCGAACCCGGGACCTATCGGACGAGATTCGAACGTTTTACCACCGAGCCACCCAGCTCCCCATGGACCATAATGAATGTTGAGCTACAATCAAAATGTTCACAACTCAAATACTGTCTAGTTTGGCCCGGATGGTTTGGTTATTTGCGTTTTGAATTAATTATTCTTCTCAAGTCAGTGCTAAGTGGAACTAAAGACCAAGGACACCGTGTATTCTAATTGCATAATTCTTTTATAAATCATTGACGTTTTTCTGGGAAAACATTTGACTCGAACAAGGAGTGACACTGTTGACCATCGTATCGTAGATTACGTTCGTTATCAGACTGTGGCAAGTCTGCCTTTCGCGTAGTCTCAGTTCAGCCAGTTCTGCATTCAAAATTTAGAAACAAAATGGTGTCTTCCGGACATACTCGTACAATGTCTTGGTTATATCTTCTGTCTTGTTTTCTTTTTCTGACGCTTTTTTTTGATAAAGCAGGTAAGATCACTTTTTTAAAAATCATTATCTTAGTTCTTTAAAATCACAAAAACGGAAAATAATTGAAAACAGAGGAAGATGGATGTACTGATAGTTCAAGGGTGGTGTATGATGAGCTTGGCGCCCGGGGGGCGCCAAGCTCATCATACCGTGACTACCCTTGAACTTTTATGGCCAGTCCATCTGATCCTTTTTGGTTTTCAATGCATTATTTCAGTGTGAGTCCGCAATTTGGAAATGTGATGTTAGGGTCGCAGGTGTTACAAGCCACATAGCTAACGCTACCGACAAATATGAACGCAGAAGTATTGGGGTCACTTTTGGCGTGCTGAACCAATAAAGGCCTAGTCACTGTCAACCCATGGTCATATTAATAATTAGCACCATATTAAGGATAGCTGAGTAAAGCCCAAGTGCTTGACAAACAATAGTGTCAAAACTGTGGTTCCCTGCGATATGGCGTTAGGGAATATGCAGTATTTTTATCGTCCTGGTAAATCTTACTTTATATCGGCACAGGGGGAGGAACACGAAAATCTTTCTCTCAAGAGTGTTGTACCCGTGAATGGCCCAAGAGCGTGACAAACAAATGTAATGTGTGACAACTTTGGTTTTCTGGATTTTAGCGGAAATGCAACATTTAGACCTGGCAAATCTTACTTCATGCTGACACATGGGGAGGGAATCGAAGATTTTTCTACCAGAGTTTCGTGCCACTGAATGGCCCCGAGCATCATTGACGCTCGGAGCCATTCACGAGCACGAAACTCTTGAGAGAAAAATCTTCGAATCCTTTCCCCTGTGGTACTGATGGCTTATACAGTATTTAATAATAATAATAATAATAATAATAATAATAAGGAAGATTTATAAGGCGCCTATACATGGTAAGATGCACTAGTATTTTTGAAAATTGCAAGCGGTATCCGATCGACCTACATTACCGTGACACTTGTATCACCTAATAGGTCGTGGCGCCCCAAACTGGAAATCAAACTAAAAGATAAACACGTCAAAAGGCAGCAGCTGGAGACAGCAACATGCACGGCATATTAGATCAAATCGAGTGCGGCGATAAAGCATTGCTGATATTAATGTTGTATACAAAACTACAAAATAATTAACTCATTGAAGACGTGCCGTATATGCGGGCACGTCTCCAATGAGTTAAGGAAAGATGGGGTATAAGCAGAGAGTGCTTTTCTTCTTTCTTTTTTTTTCAACGGGAAGAAACGAGGCTTTGGAAGTGTATTGTTGCTGTTCTTGTTCTTGTTGGAAATTGTTTTTAATTGTTTTCCTTCGGTAGATGTTGAGTTCCAAGGGACTACGCATAGTTAACGCACTTCACGTTATCTTGTCCGGATAAGAATGTGGTACCCATGATCTTGATTAATATCACAAATTAGTGTCGTCCCACGCAAAAAGCATAACTTACTGACATAAACAAAAATGTGCGATCACGGAAGCTCATGATATATAATTCTGTGTTTTAACCACCTAACTGCAGGGACAAAGCGAGCGCTAACCAGCTGCAACAGACATAACCCCCCCCCCTCCCAACCCCCGCCCCCCGCCCCCCCCCCCCCACACACACACACCCTCCCACAATCGCGGGAGAACGTGAGCATTTATATCTCTTGTTAGTCCTGTGATCTTGATACCCGTTTCAATGGTCACATTTATGAGCCTATAATATGTTCTACACGCGAATATCATTCAGTGCGCAGTCCGCGTGTCAGGCGCGCGATTCGTGATCACTGGCAGTGAAGGGGTTAAGGAATTAACGCCTTCGCCACCACGTACAGAGATCATATAAAATCAGAACCAGAACATTTTAAACCCATTTGGTCACACGACAGCAAGATATGAACCAACCGTGATAGTTAAAGGGTTGTGCCAGAATAGCTTGGCGCCCATAGGCGCCAAGCTATTCTGGCATCATCCTTGAACCATAACGGTAATACAGCCTTCAGAGGGCCACTCCCAAATTTGGGGATTTCAACCTTGTGGCACAATGGGTTAAAGAGCTATATTAATAATTTAAGTCTGACTGGTTTTATTGAGTGTAAGTACAAAATTCTATATTAATAATTTAAGTCTGACTGGTTTTATTGAGTGTAAGTACAAAATTCCTCTCTCTCTCTCTCTCTCTCTCTCTCTCTCTCTCTCTCTCTCTCTCTCTCTCTCTCTCTCTCTCTCTCTCTCTCTCTCTCTCTCTCTCTCTCTCTCTCTCTCTCTCTCTCTCTCTCTCTCTCTCTCTCTCTCTCTGCCTGCCTGTAGCCCACATGTACATCAGTGTTCGCTGAATAAGCGTGATTTACGGATAGGGCACCTTAACGTTTATCATTTATACACCAACACCAGTGCCCGACGCCACTGTTTTACTTTCACAACCCCAACCCTTTCATATATTGGATTTACTGAGTCTAGACTCAGGGAACATATTAGTGACGCCTCGATCTCCATTCATAACTATACTGTATTCCGTAGAGATGCATCATCCCCCGGTCATACCGGTATAGCTGTGTACATTCATAACTCTATCCGCCTGTACGTTACCCGCCGCGTGGATTTAGAGTCTTGTTACGTTGAAAGTTTATTTCTTGAATTGAAATGTGACAAACTTTCCCCACACTAATTGGATTTATTTATCGCACCCCTTCAGCCACATTCTCATGGTATGATGATTTTGTCACCATTATGGATAAGGTGCAACAACGTCACAACAAAGATATACACCTTCTAGGCGATTTTAATATTGACCTGCTAAAGACTGGTAATGCGGCGTGGAATTGCACCACCTCATTGTTTGGCCTGCAGCAGATGGTTCGGTCTCCCACTAGAGTTTCTTTGTCATCCGCCACATTGATTGACCACATCTACACTACAAATGCACCTGCTGTCACAAACGTCCACGTGCCGAATGTTGCCATTAGTGATCACTTTCCTACTTATTTTAATCTTTCAGTTAAACGTGATAGACCCCAGCACAAACACCACACTACCATCACATACAGGTCTTACACAAAGTTCAACAAAGATGACTTTCTTCATGACCTCTCAATCACGCCCTTTCACCTTATTTATAACACTAATGATCCCAATGAAGCCCTCTCGCTTTGGTACAAGCTATTTCTTTGGGTCCTCAATACACATGCCCCACTAAGGACTAAACGCGTTAAACACCCTACCCTTCCGCCTTGGTTGTCAAAGGACATCATTCAGGCAATGAAAATAAGCAGATGACTTCAAACGGCAGAAAAAGTTTGCGGATTTTAAGAAACAACGTAATCTTGTAAAATCCTTATTTAGAAAAGCACAGAAAACGCTTGCGGAAAAAGTTATGATCGCAGAGGGTAAAGATACCCGAAGTGTCTGGAATGCAATCAATTTGTTTACAAAGAAGAGGAGTTCCATCAATGCTGCTACCTCTCCAGGCATAACTTCAGACGACTTCAATTCCCACTTTTTAAATAATTGCCGAGTCCCTTGTACAGTCTTTTTCCAGTGGCACTGATAGTTACAGTTGTTCTGATAAACTGCGCACACACTGTGAGTCTGCAACAGGTGCGTCATTCTCCATACCTCTTATTTTCAGTGTTTGAAGTAGGTAAATATATTTCTACTCTAACAAGTAAATCGTGTGATCTGGATGGAATAAACAACATGGTCCTGAAATTGTCCCTTCCATACACAGCTGACTCCTTGACATTTATATTCAACCTTTCTATCAAGCAAAGTATTTTTCCAGATGCCATGAAAGATGCTAAAGTTGTCCCCATTCCCAAATGTACAGATCCCAAAAGTCCAAACGATTTCCGTCCTATTTCAGTGTTATCACTATTATCGAAGCCACTAGAAAGACACGTTCATAAGCACCTACTCCAATTCTTGGAGAATCACCGCCTCCTCGAATCTCTTCAGTCCGGTTTTAGACCTAAACACTCATGTCATACTGCCCTCGTTCACATTGTTGACTCTTGGCTGTCATCAATAAACAATTCCAAATTAAATGGTGCAGTTTTTCTGGACCTAACCAAAGCATTTGATTTAGTCGATCACAACATTCTTTTAAAGAAACTTTCAGTATATAAGCTTGATTCGAACTCTATAGCTTTTTTCTCCTCCTACCTCAGTAACCGCCGACAGAAGGTGTACTCAAACGGAAGGTATTCGGAAGAAGGTATAGTGAGGCACGGAGTCCCCCAAGGATCTATCCTAGGGCCTCTTTTATTTTCTTTATTCATCAATGACCTACCTCTTTCCATCTCAAATCCTGAGGTTAAATGCGAACTCTTTGCTGACGATTCAACGCTGCATACATCAGACAATGTGAAACGACGCTACATTGTATCCTCCAGCAAAGTCTCGATGAAGTGTCAGATTGGTGTACGCAAAATCGCATGCTAATCAGTACTTCTAAAACCAAAATCATGTTGATAACAACCCGCCAAAAGCGTCAGCTACATCCTGCCCCTCTGAAACTGTCACTTGGCAATAAACCTATCCAACAAGTATCCAGGCACCGCCTACTGGGAGTTGTAATTGACGACCAGCTGAACTGGTCGCCGCATATCGACAGTTTGTGCAAAACCTTGTCCAGGAATGTATTTCTGCTATCTAAACTTAGACATATTCTTAGTACAAAGGGCTGTACATTGTTATTTCACGCACACATTAAAAGCCACTGTGACTATGCGTCCTCTTTGTGGGACGAATGCAGTGAACTTCAAAAAATGAAAAGAAAAGTGGAGACTGCCAGTGCTAATATTTTAGGAAGGTTACAAAGAAAAGTAGGTAATAGCACTTTTCTTTGTAACCTTCCTAAAATATTAGCACTGGCAGTCTCCCCTTTTCTTTACATTTATTACTACAATATCGACTGCAACCCCTTCCCCCCTTTTGGTAGGTTCTCTTTTAGGGTGCATGGAAATTTAACTGTAGGTGGTGGCATGGAATGTATGCCCCTGCAGACACCACAGTAAAATGTGGTCGTCATTGCAGGTAAGCTGAAATTCCTGCCTCCTCCAGTATTGCCGATGGTGTGCTGAAGAGGTCGCCAAGACCGAAACAGCTGTCCACACCGGTTAAATATCTGGACCCCCTTTGGGGGGGGGGGGGGGCCTAGATTTAAATTTCCATGCACTGAGTGGCTGGAACAGTGGGATATGTGATACGCCCCCCTTCGTGGATATGCATTGCTTTCAGTCACTTTCTTAGCGCCCCCTCTTTCCTATCTCTTTTTTGTGTGCTTTGGCCACAGTAAATCTATGATCACTGGTCGATCATGCACACTTCTCTCCCCTGACAGTGCTATTACCTACTTTTCTTTGTAACCTTCGCAGTGAACTTCATTTAAAAAAAAAATAAACTCCCTGTATCCTCGCGCTGGGACCATATGGCGTTGAGACGCGTCCCCTGGGTGGTGGATAGGGGGTCCCTCGTGAGAGGGGTGCACCGAATGAAATAAGGTGCCGTGAACCAACATGGTCTAAGGGAAGGTGACCCCGACAGAAAACCCCTGGTCCTCCTAGTAAGAGGTTGGGCGTGGGGGTAGCTTCCCCACCCTGCAAAAAGGAAATAGCTACAAAAACGCCGACGAAAAGACTAACAGTAATTCCTTTCCTGGAGGAGGAAGGTTCTAAGACTTATGACGTCCTGTGGCGAAAGCCGGAAGTCTTCGGAAGCCACAGGACCGAGCCGCCTCTCTCTATCCAGGGACACAACCATGGTCACATGGAACGTCAAGACCAGAGCGGCAAGGCCGCCCAGATAGCAGCGGAAATGCAAAAGTACAACCTTTCCCTGCTAGGTATCAGTGAAGCCAGATGGACGCAGTCTGGCCAGAAAAGGCTGTTAAGTGGGGAGATGATTCTGTATTCAGGTCATGAAGAGGAGAATGCCCCCCCATACAGAAGGAGTAGCATTCATGCTGTCACCAGTGGCACAGAGAGCGCTGATGGGCTGGGAACCTCTTGGGCCAAGAATTATCACAGCAGCCTTTAGAACAAAGAAAAATAAATGAACGTCATCCAGTGTTATGCGCCCACTAATGACAGTGACGAGGAAGAGAAACAAGAGTTCTACGACCGACTCCAGAGTGCCGTGGACAAATGTGCGGAGCGAGACATCACCATCGTCATGGACGATTTTAATGCCAAAATAGGTGAGGACAACACCGGATACGAAGAGGTGATGGGGAAACAGGGACTAGGCTCGGAGATGAGTGAGAACGGGGAGAGGTTTGTAGACTTTTGTGCTCTAAACAGACTTGTCATTGGAGGCAGCATCTTCCCACACAGAAGAATACACAAAGCAACTTGGGTCTCACCTGACCATACAACAGAGAACCAAATAGACCATATATGCATTAGCAAGAAATTTAGAAGATCCCTCCAAGATGTTCGAGTGAGGAGGGGAGCAGATGTCGCCTCAGACCACCATCTGCTTACCTTAAGAATAAAGCTCAAGTTAAAGAAATCTGCACAGAGACAACAAGAAGACAGCGCTATAATGTAGGCCTCCTGAGAGAGACTGGAGTGAGAGAAGAGTTCAGACTGGTGCTGTCCAACCGGTTTCAAGCGCTACAAGAGCTAGTAAGTGAAGAGGAGGCGGTCACCACAGAGCAGCAGTGGAAGGCAGTTAGAAAGGCGCTGAACTCAACCTGCAAAGACACTGTAGGGTCCAGGAAACACCATCACAAGGACTGGCTGTCGGCACAGACCTTGAAGAAGATAGAAGTGAGGAAGCAGAAGAAAGCAGTTGTCAACAACAGTCGCACGAGAGCAGCCAAAGCAAAGGCACAGGAAGAATACTCGGAAGCCAACCGCGAGATGAAGAGGAGTATCAGGGCAGACAAGAGGGCCTACACAGACAGCCTGGCAGCAGATGCAGAAAAGGCAGCAGGCAGTGGCAACATGAAGCAGCTCTACGACATTACCAGAAGATTGTCGGGCAAGTATGGCCATACAGAAAGACCAGTAAAAGACAAAGAAGGCAAGCCTATTGCAGACAGAGCAGACCAACTCGACAGATGGGCCGAGTATTTTGAAGAGTTACTGAACAGACCTAGCCCACCCGACCCCCCAGACATCCAGCCGGCAGAGACCGACCTACCCATCAGCTGCGACAGACCCAGCCGGGAAGAGATCAGAAGAGCAGTGGCATTTTTGAATAACGGCAAAGCAGCAGGGCCAGATGGCATCCCAGCGGAGTCTCTGAAAGCAGACCTAGAGACAACAGTGGAGATGCTGTACCCACTGTTTGGAAATATCTGGGAAGAGGAGGTGATGCCGGCTGACTGGAAGGAGGGGTACTTAATCAAGCTTCCCAAGAAAGGCGACCTCAGCAAGTGTTCCAACTACAGAGGAATCACCTTGCTGTCAGTACCAGGAAAGGTCTTTAACAGGATCATCCTAGAGAGAATGAAGAGCTCCGTTGACCCCCAGCTGAGATCAGCAAGCAGGACTCAAGAAGAACCGATCATGTACAGAACAGATCGCCACTCTCCGCATCATCGTGGAACAGTCTCTGGAGTGGAGCTCCCCGCTGTACGTCAACTTTGTGGATTACGAGAAAGCATTTGACAGCGTGGACCGAGAGACTCTGTGGAAACTCCTACGACACTACGGTGTACCCACAAAGCTCGTCCGCCTGATCAAGAGCAGCTACGATGGCATGACATGTCGCGTGATCCACGAAGGGCAGTTCACCAGGGAGCTCCAGGTCAGAACCGGTGTCAGGCAGGGGCGTCTGCTGTCTCCGTTCCTCTTCCTACTGGCCATAGACTGGGTCATGAAGATGGCCACAGAGCACAGACGAAGTGGAATACAGTGGACACTGTGGACACAGCTCGACGACCTCGATTTTGCAGACGACTTGGCATTACTGTCCCACACTCATCAACAAATGCAGGACAAGACCACGAGGGTTGCTGACATCTCGTCCCAAGTGGGCCTCACCATTCACAAACAGAAAACAAAGACAATGAGGCTGAACGCAACCACGGAAGAACCAGTCTTGCTTGCTGGCACCCCGTTGGAGGAGGTGGAGTCCTTCACGTATCTCGGGAGCATCATAGACAAAAAAGGCGGCACTGATGCAGATGTCAGAGCACGAATCGGTAAAGCCAGAGCAACCTTTCTCCAGTTGAAAAAAGTGTGGAGTTCCAGAGAGCTGTCACAGCACACCAAAGTCCGGATTTTCAACTCCAACGTGAAAGCAGTTTTCCTATATGGAGCAGAGACTTGGAGATGACAAAAACCACAGTCAACAGAGTACAGACCTTCATAAATAGTTGCCTTAGAAGAATTTTGAAAATCTACTGGCCAGAGAAGATCAGCAAAGTCAGACTCTGGGAGAGAACAGAGCAGATAACAGCAGAGAATGAAATTGGGCGAAGAAGATGGGGATGGATTGGTCACAGTCTGAGAAAGCCATCTTCCAATATCACTAGGCAGGCATTGTCATGGAACCCCCAGGGAAAGAGGAAAAGAGGTAGGCCGAGAAACTCCTGGCGTCGAGACCTCCAGGCAGACATCAAGAGACTGGGAACCACCTGGAGTAGTATCGAAGGAGAAGCACAGGACAGGAGTTGCTGGAGGTCTCTCGTCGACGGCCTATACCCGGGTAGGGGTGACAGGCGTAAGTAAGTAAGTACTCCCTGTATCGTCGTTCAGTTAAGTTAATTATTCCTAACCCTACTTCCACGGACGAGAAAATAAAATCCCTTGGCCTGCTTACACTGAAGGAACAACTCAAATTTAACAAATGCGTCCTCATGCACAAAATATTTCATTATCAAGCCGGCCCCCGGAATATCTGCGCAGGATATTTAACTTCAGCCCTCGGCATCAACTACATACGAGGAATGACTTGCTTCACTTACCCCGCCCACGGATAGATCTCTACAAGTCAAACCTTCTATTTTCTGGTAGTTCTGTCTGGAACTCATTGCCATTAAACATTAAATCATTTTCTGATAAAACCCATTTTAAACGTGCATTGCACACTCACTTCCAATCAGCGTGACTTCACAGTTTGCAATATAAGAATAATACTGCTGATAACACGTAAACGTCAAATATTTTTCTCTTTCTCCTTACATTTGCTACCTGATCATCTATTGTCTTGTCGGTGTCACTATACGCTATTGATGCTGCTGATTCTATGACACTGTCTTAGATGAGTATAATGTTAATGCTGTGCACGCGTTTCGTTCGCTTGCTTTTTGCATCGGAGGCAGTTACTAATTTTCCATTGTCATTTTTTTCCCCTCCTTTCGATGATTCCCCTATTGTGTTTTTTTCCGTAGTTTTGCTTCCTCATATTATTATTATATTATTATTATTATTATTATTATTATTATTTGCATGCTATGTGTTCTCTTTTGTTTACAGTACAGCTTGTAAGACAGGCATTGAGTTGCCTAATGGCTTTATCCTGAATAAAAAAAAAGATTCTCTCTCTCTCTCTCTCTCTCTCTCTCTCTCTCTCTCTCTCTCTCTCTCTCTCTCTCTCTCTCTCTCTCTCTCTCTCTCTCTCTCTCTCTCCCCTTCCCTAGTTTCTGGACTGCAATAATACAGTATTAGCGTGCTTTTCATGGATAGATTTTTCATGTCTGTTTTCTTAAATGTAGTTAGGTTACAGATAGCGTTCTATTGTTATACCATGATTTTTAATGCCTTTTTTTGTGTGTTTAGATTGTAACTACGATGCCCTGTACCCGTACTATAGAGACGGCAACCTGCATCGACATGAATTCTATGTGACGAGCGAAAACATCAAGGAGGAACTCCCTATTCCCATCAGATACTATGGGCAGGAGTTCTCCACTATCTATGTAAGTATTCACTGAAAACTATCACTCTGCCCCGTGACAGCAGGAACTGATATGCAAACACTGTTAACTCATTCAGCGCCGACACAACACACCAAGACATGGATGGAGCATGATAGTTCAAGGGTGGTGCCAGAATAGCTTGGCGCCCATAGGCGCCAAGCTATTCTGGCACCACCCTTGAATTATCATGCTCGATCTGTCTAGAATTGTAATATAGTCCTTCAGAGGGCAACTTCCAAAATTTGTGAATTTCGGTCCTGGGGCGGAATGTGTTAAAATGCAGGAGGCGAAGATCCGCGTGGACGGTTAGACTTTTCGGCTAGTGAAAGAGCTTGTGAAAGGGTCATCTTCTCTCTTCGTCGTCTCTATCCATCGTGACTCGAATGCTGTGCATTTTGTTTTATTTTATTTTATTTATTTTATTGGTTGCAAATTTCGGATCACGAATCAATTAAGGATTCGTGATCCGGAAATCGCCCTCCCCGCGACAGAATCGCCCCGCCCCCCCCCCCCCCTCAAAAAAACAAAAAAAAAAAAAAAAAAAAGGAATTTGTCGTAAATATGCGATTGTAACCCCCTACCCCCCCCCTTCCCCCCGCCCCCCCCCCCCCACACACACACACACACGCACATACACATCCACCTCCCCACCTCCCCCGAATGAAGTGGCTGTGCTTCTTGCTAGAAATGAAATTACAGTACTAACATAAATCTTGCACGTTGGATCAAAGGGTACGTGACAGCAAACATTGATTAACGGCAGACGCTGTACTGTACGCGGCTTCCTCTGTGCAAGTCCAAAGGCCGAACCGTATTTCACACAGTGCAAACAATTTTATTACTAGGTCTTGGCAAGACCGACTGAGGAAAGAACATGATGACTAAGACAGTCAGTCACACGCTTGCATGGGCCCGGGCCATATATACACATGGTTATTGTTTAACCCGTTCAGTGCCGAAAAATTCTGAACAGTGTGACTATCTGCTTGCAAGAGGTATAGATCCTCATGAGCCCCCCGCCCGCGGCAGTTGCGCGGGCTTATGAGGATCTATGCGTCTTGCTAAAACCACTTTGAATCCATGTTCCTGGGACAGCTAGGGGTTTTCAGTGTCGAAAGACTGCAGAGACATAGATCCTCATGAGCCCCCGCATTTGTGGGGGCTCATGAGGATTTATGGCTCTTGCTGAAACCAATTTGTGTCCATGTTCCTTGGACGGCTGAGGATCTTTGCGCTGACTGTGCAGCGATTTTCAAAGTACAGTCTGCGTGCCCTGGCAGCGAAGGCGTTAAGAAATACACTCACTTCCTGCTATCATAGATATTTTAAGATATTTTAAGCGTATCAGTTACCCATCAACTTTGCATGCTTATTTACTTCCCCAGTAGCAAAAGGTCTTCGGGGCCACGGCGGCCGCAGTGGGCCCGCGCACAGTCGTGCGCGGGCCCACCACGGCCGTGTGGCCCCTAAGACCTTTACTTACTATCTTGGTATATAATTACCCCATTTGTATCATTTTTTAAGCTTCCATTTTGTTTCTTGTGCAGGTTCATGTACATGTGGTAGTGATGCAATAAAACTATTAAAAAAGAAAAGAAAAGTAAATTCGAAGACCTGTGTGACCAAGACACACTGAGTCAAGAAACGGTTCATGGACAGAGAATGACCCAAAGAATAATGAAACACGCTTTAGAAAACTGAGGCAGTTTCAACTAAATTCATTAATTTTGTTGGTTGAAGCTAGACAAACAAACAAGCATTGCAATTTGTTATCTTGTCAGTTTGAAGAACAGAACGGACATCGGCCATGTAGCTGGTTATTTCCGGGTTTAACCAATATTAGTGCCGAGAAAAAAGTGAACACGATCCAACTGCAAGTGACATAGATCCTCATGAGGCCCCCGCGACTGCGGGGGCTCATGAGGATGTATGCCTCTTGTTGAGACCAATTTGTGTCCAGGTTTTTTGGACGGTTTTGGCTTAGTGCTCGTTGCACGAACCAAGATTTCAGAGACAAAAAAATGTACGTACAGGGTACGTGCTATGGTTTAACTCCTTCGCGGCAAGCCGCGCATCCGGATGCGCGGCATAAGCCGCGCATCCGGATGCGGCTTGCCGCGAATGAGTTAATGTCCCCGGCACCAGAGTGAAAATGGACGGCCCGAACGAGCGGATTATGGGTGACAGGGGACAGCTATCGCCCATGGAGTACGATCAATTCAGACGCATTGCACTTGCGCCAATTTGACCTTTCAACTGACATGCTGGTGAACGAACCCGGCCGTGTAGTTGGTTCGCACAGTGTATCATGGCTCGAGATTTACAACCATTCCGTTTGCGGGAGTACTCTTCGGACAGCCCCGCCCCTATCCCTCCCCCTTCCCCTCCCCCCCCAGTTCTAAGGGAGTACGCCTAGTTCTTGCATAATGTACTCCCCGAGTGGGTCTATTGGGAGTACTCCCGCAAACGGTACAGATACATCTAAATCTTGAGTTCGACATTTCCTAATCTAAGCGTGTTCCCAGTGCGCAAAGGCCATCGGGCGGCAGTCTAGGTTTCTTTCATTGTTGGGTTATTCTTTGCATTTTACACGCCTAGCACGATATTTTTATTTATTTATTTATTTTAGTGTGGACTAAGTCTTCCGGCAGTAACAACAATACCAACAAAACTTGCATTCGTTTCGGGCAGAACCCATCATAACATTTCTTGTTGCACTAATAATAATAATACCGTTATAATACAGGCGCTTTTTCTCAATTTTTGGGCGAATCGACTCAAAGCGCCGCGAACTGAAACCCAACACGCACACTTACGTAACAGACACGGATTTACGCCATTTAAGACAGTACAAGACAGACGAAGGGCCAGTTCAGCTACTGAAGTTACAGAGATTTTTGATCGCTTGCATTTGAAATTTGTAAAGTGGCCTGAAACCGGTACCAAGGTGTGGGGGGTAGGGGGGTGGGGGGTGGGGGTGGAAGAACCGGAGTACCCGGAGAAAGAACCCACGACGGTCCACCCGAATTAACGGTGACACTTGCCAGAGGAGAAAAGTCCGACGCCGGAACCCGTTTTCGAACCTCGGGGTTCTACACGTTTGTAAAGCAAAAATGAAGATTTTATTAAACTTTGAATTTATAATCATTTTGAAAGCACAATCTGCGCCCACAGGCAGAAAAAGGGGTTAACATCATTCAGTCAACATAGTTCGGCAAAATATATGGACGGATCAACAAACAGAGCTCTAGTGTGGTGCCAAAATACCTCGAGTGAAAATAGCCCTTGAATTTGCACAACTTATCTTTGTGTTTCATTTTAGTCCCAGCCCCCAAAAGCAGAGCGACTAAGTTTGACAACTATCGCGTCAAAATACTTCCACTTCAGTTTGTTGAATAGAACTGATTCGGCATTGATTCTGTGCAAGGATGGGCAAGTAGCGAGAGTAGCGACTACATTTTGTAGTTTCGCTACTATTTGGAGTAGTTTGTAACGATCCAAACTACATATTTTAAAAAAGTAGTTGTAAAGCAGCGAACTACTAATTTGTCAGTAGTGAAGTAGCGAAAATGTATCTTTCGCTACGCTACTTTCTTTGCCATGTGACTTGCCCATCCCTTTCAGCCAAGATGAAGCGAGTGGCGAAATTGCTGTTTCGCGCGAGATTGATCACTCGCTCAGCGAACGGAAGCATGATTGTGATTCATCATCATCATCATCATCAGTCCCTTGCCCGAACTGGGCGTTGGGGGGACTGAAAGGCAGCAGCAACAGACAGTGCTCTCCACTGAGTTCTATTTTGGGCGGTGGCAAGCAAGTCTGGCATCTCGAGTTCGGTCCATTCTTTTATGTTTGCGACCCAACTCTTTCTCTGACGACCTCGCCGACGACTTCCTTCGAGAGTGCCTTGGAGGATAGTCTTGGACAAGGTGTTGTGTCGGGTCACGTGGCCAAACCAAGCAAGCTTGCGCCGTTTCACGGTTGCCAGAAGAGGTTCATGTGGGCCCACCAGGGAGGTGACGATGCTCCGTACATATTCGTTGGTTTTGTGCTCGCGGTACGAGATGCGGAGCAACTTCCTCAGGCACTTGTTCTCAAAGGCCTGGATTTTCTTTTCTGAGTCTGCAAGCAGTGTCCAAGTCTCACAGCCGTAGAGTAGAATAGACACTACGAGGGACTTGTAAAGCCTGTACTTGATGGTGAAGCTGATGGAGTTACTTCGCCATATCCTGTCCAGCCTGGCCATTGCGGATGTTGCTGTACCTATCCTGATACGGATCTCTGCTACGCAACTACCGTCTTTGGACAGGGTGGCTCCCAAGTACTTGAAGCTATTGACCTCTTCTAGCTTCTGGCCGTTCATGTGAATGTTGCTGCTGCTGTCGCTTGTGGTGTTGATCATCACTTTGCTTTTATCCGTACTGATCTCCATGCCATAAGACCCTGCGCTACTTGAAAGTTTGTCTGTCAGGTTTTGGAGCTCACTATTGCTGCCTGCCATGAGGTCAATATCGTCTGCGAATCGAAGATTGCACAGGGATCTGCCACCAATAGAGATTGAAGTATGGTGGTCGTGGAGGGTTTCCTGCATGATCTTCTCCAGGAATATGTTGAAAAGGATAGGAGAGAGCAGGCATCCTTGACGGACACCGATCGTCGTCCTGAAGAACTCGCCTGACTGATTGTTAAGTAGAACCGCGCTGCAGGCGTTCTTGTAAAGCGCTTCTATCATTTGGATCAGTCCCTCCTCTATGTTGAACGATCTCATGACTTGCCAGAGTCCGTCGTGCCAGACGCGATCAAATGCTTGTGATTGGCTGATAGCAATAGCAAGCCGCGTGACTTTCAAAAGCGCGCGTCAGTCATCTCTTTGTTCTTCAAATCAAGCACAGAACGCACAAATTTTTGACCGCAGAAGATGGAGAGACTTCCCACTTTGTTTAAACCGTATCTAGAATTTTTTCATCTCAAGTTTTGAAAGAAAAGGACAATGCATTTATATTCAAATGCAAGTACGGATGCAAAGAGTATTCAGCGAGCAAGACGACAGCATCCAATCTTAGAGCTGTTCTTAATTGGACGAACTTTGGATCGGCAAACCTAGATCGGAGAAGATCGGCGATCTTTTGGTTTGTTTCTTAATTGAGGTTGAACGAACCTAGGCGAACTTCAGCAAACCAGGTTTGCCATGGTTCTTTTTCTTAACTGAAGTGCTTGATTCGGCGTACTTACTGTCTGCGAAGGTAGTGTTCAAAATGGCTGCCGCTATGCCGCTTTGCGATTTGAACGATGTTTGTTTTTGTACTCCTTGCAGTAGCGACCCCACAAACAGCGTTGCGCCTCCCACAAATCAATAAAAATAGGTCTTGTTCTTCGCACGAGTGAAATATCGCCGTCGGGCATAATTATTTGTTTGCATCGGTGACTGTCTTCTTATCTCCAACGCAGAAGAGGGTAAAAGTTTTGACAAATCAGAGAAAAGGTTCGCCTTGGTTTGCTCAACACGTTGTGCGAACCTTTTCCGACAGCGAACTATGGTTTGCTGAGGTTCGTGAACTACTTCGAACTAGTTTCGCCGTATCTTTAGATCGTCCAATTAAGAACCAACCTGGTTCGTCCGAGATCGTGAACTCTAGTTCGTCAGAGTTCGCGAACTAAAGTTCGTTTAATTAAGAACATGCTAGGCTTCATCTCAAGGTTTGTTGACTTTTTGAGTTTTCCTATTTTAATTTTCTTACATTGCGAAATGCGTCCGGTTTTATTCTATCGGCATTCCCCTGGGATGACAAAAGCTATATTAATTTATTTTCATTTACGGAAAGAATTCCATTTTCTTGTTTGGAGTGCTGAACAGGATATATATAGCCTATAAAACATAATGGCGGCTTTTCCGTATAAATCGGTTTTATTTAGTAGGGGAGTTGTCCGAGTGAATGCCGATCTATTGTCATCTATTACTAGTATTAGAATTATTAGAATGGCTGGGAACACAACAGGTGAATCATCAATCATGCCCTTCGATCACTGTACTTTTTGATACAGAACAGAACACAAAGCTTCGGAATTAATTTATATTACAGAAAAGCCTAGAATAAATGCATGATGTTGGCAATGCCTGGAATACTTCATATTTTTTGTGCATTTCTTTATTTTATTTAGCTTAGTCTTTTTGAACACAATTTTTTAATTTACGTTCTGACATTGTGACAAAACGTTTAGACCAAGTTGAGTATGGATGGTCTTGGAAGGGGGTAATGGGAATAAAAATGATATTTGCTACGCCTATGCATGTTACAATTTATGAACAAAACAAAGGGGGGAAAATCAAAAGAAAATAATGATAATAATAATAAATATAATCATAATGATGAAAAAAAAGTTAGGCCTAAGTATTGATAGCTATGATTATAATAATTTGAAATAATACTAAAGATATTGTATATTTAAGAAAAGGCTATTTTTGACTTTAAAGTTGATCATTTACTTGAACTTCAAAATACTTATCAGTCCCAGTTGTGATTACAGTTTTTAAAAAAGTAGTTTGAAAAGTAGTTAGCTACTTTTTTTAAAGTAGCGTAAAAGTAGCGAACTACATTTCTTCAAAATGTAATTGTAAAGTAGCGAACTACTATTTTTTACAAATGTAACTGTAGTGTAGCGGACTACTTTTCAAAAGTAGTTTGCCCATCCTTGATTCTGTGACAGATTTCCGCTCAGTCGCGGGTGCGGGCTGAGGGCTGTACTTTAGACAACTCCCCAACGCACAAAAGGCCATCGGACCGACGTCGGAGTTGTCTAACAAATGGTGCGCACCAACACACCTCCACATAACAACAACAACAACAATTGTATTTCCTCCTTCGCGTTGTGCCTTTCTCTTTAGGGTTTTGTTGTGACAGTAGGGGCCTATGTGTATGCGCGGCATGGGACCAACCCAAAAGACCATCGGGCCGACGTCGGCTCGATGGCATTTTCCCTCTGGGAACCCACCAACGCATCAATATGAACGTCACGAACACTGTACCAGCGTACACACTTTCACAATTCTAACGCAGTCATACGCAATCAACAGATTTCCAAGGATGGCCTCATCGGCTTCGACCCAGCCACAGCGTTCACGCGGAACAAATGGAGAAACGGCGTGCCAGAAATGATTGCAGGGGCAGACAAGCCGTTTATCTCCCCTTTTTACCACCGGGGACTTGTGCTTTCTGGGGAACCTGCGAAGTACACGGGAAGAATTTTCCAGTAAGTGAGTAGGTCAGGTTTGAGACGATAATGTGTGCTGGGACTAGTTGCATGAGTGAGCTTAGCCTCACCATGCTTAGTGGCTGGCGCAGCACTAACATCACTCATGCAACTGATCATTGACTGTGATTTGGCACTTTAAGGCTTGTCGCCGCATAGTACAGAATCACTCTTAAGGGCTCATGAGGATCTTATTCTATGTCTCTGGCAGTTGTTAAATTCTTCTCGTTAATACTGAACTCTTCCCAAACAAACAAACATGAGGATCATTACTGATCTATGTCTTTTGCTGACACCGCTTTGTATTAATCTTACTTGGATGCTGTAGCTCTCTGGCTGTAAATTAACCCATTACCTTCTGAGGCTCATTAAAAAAAAAATTTGCTTATCTTTTTATGAAGGCTACTTTACAGTTTAGGAGATAGATCAACCCTTTTTGTTCAAGCGTGGTGCCAGAATAGCTTGGCGCCAGTCAGGCGGCAAGCTATACTGGCACCACCCTTGAACTATCATAGTCAAATTAATTTTAAACAGTAGTGTATCAGGATGAAAAAAGTTAACACAGATTTCAGAAACACAATCTGACATTAATCCTTTCTGTTCCCTGCCAGAAGATGTTTCTGAAAACTATAACTGACTGATGCACTTTATTTTCAGTCGCCTGTATACAAGAACGGACCAAAACCCCGGACAGAAGGACACGACTGACCTAGCGAAGGAAAAATATATGAAGGAAGTGGAAGAGTACCTGTCTCATTCAGTCGTGACTGTAAACGAGTTCAAAGCCGAGTTTCTTCTCTTGGTCACGTGGGAAAACGTCACGAGTGATGAAGCCGACAAACAGCCGGGAAATGCGTCATGCGGGGCTACCATTGATAAACCTTGCCCGGTAACTATAGTGACCCCCAGCTCAACCTCCCGCCCCTTACTCCAAACAAATGCACAAAGTAGAACACAAAGTAAATTAACGCAGAAATAATGTTCACAGAAACATACAGAATGTTCAAGAGAGAGAGAGAGAGAGAGAGAGAGAGAGAGAGAGAGAGAGAGAGAGAGAGAGAGAGAGAGAGAGAGAGAGAGAGAGATATGATGATGAAGATGGTGAATCTTTTATAGCAGGATAAAGCTATTAGGCAACTCAATGCCTGTCTTACAAGCTGTTCTGTATGAGAGAGAGAGGGATGATGATGATGATGATGATGATGAAGTTGATGAATCTTTTATTGCAGGATAAAGCTGTTAGACAACTCAATGTATGTCTTACAAGCGGTCCTGTATACAAAAACAAAACACCAAACACCACAGGAAAACAGACGTATCAAACAAAGAAAAAAAAAATTGCAGGGAAAAAATTAAAAAACACAATTACTGAATTATTTAA
>BTPG01000005.1:12522748-12547748 GCA_036245525.1 Semisulcospira habei
GTAGTCAATGTGGGACTCGATGTGAGCGTTGAAAAGCAGTTTCTAGTTGATGAATTCGTAAAGTGAATAAGTTTTGAAAGGAGAAATAGATTTTATGGACACAATTTTGCACACACGGTTTACACGCGCATGCCATGGCAATTGATTGTCTATAATGACGCCTAACAGTCGGCGCTCTTTGTTTAATCGGCTCACAGTTAAGGGAAAGGCTAAGTGGCGGTGGGTTTAGCTGGTGCTTTTGACGTGTAGTGATTAACATGCACTTTATTTTAGATGGTTTAGGTATCATGTAGTTGACTCGGCACCAGTTTGAGACGTCTAATAGACTATGTTGCAAAGAGTTAATTGTAGATATTTTGCCTACGACACGTTGAGAGTAGCGTCGTCTGCAAACAAAAGGCATCGCACAAAGATACACAAAGGCAAGTCATTAATAAAGAATAAAAACAAGAGAGAGAGAGAGAGAGAGAGAGAGAGAGAGAGAGAGAGAGAGAGAGAGAGAGAGAGAGAGAGAGACAGACAGAGACAGACAGACAGACAGACAGACAGACAGAGAGGGAGAGAGAGAGAGAGAGAGAGAGAGAGAGAGAGAGAGAGAGAGAGAGAGAGAGAGAGAGAGAGAGAGAGAGAGAGAGAGAGAGAGAGAGATTTCATCCAACAATATAAACTTTCTAATACTGCCTCTCTCCCACTTGACACAAGACAGTGCGACGTCTTTTTCCGGCAGATTGTTTATTTGTGACCTTTGTCGGCCACACAATTTAGTCGGTAGAGTGAATAGCAAGGGAAAATCATTAACCTTTTCAGGCTAGACATGACCATATGAGATGGATCAAGCATGATAGTTCGAGGTTGGTGCCGAAATAACTTGGCGCCTTTAGGCGAGAAGCTATTTTGGCACAACCCTTGAACAAGCAGACTGAGTTGCATGCAATGTTTGTTGTCACTATTTTTTTCAGAGTGCAACTTTTCAAGTACTTCTTGCGGCAAACGGAACCACAACATTTTTGGTGTTCAACTATGCAAAACTGGACCTGCTTATTGAAGAGACACACCTGGTGTGTACGTTTTATTTCTTTTTTGAAACCCTGATAGATCCATAACTAACCTTTTGGAGGGTCGGTAGCGGTTTTAGCCCTGAAGGAATCATCGCGACTAAAACCGCTTCCGACACCCAAACGGCCGGCTAAAATGTGTTAAAAACCTTTAAATATAAAGTGCTCTTTGATTCCTTCATATTTTCCCCCTCTATATACTGAGGGCTCTAAGCAAAATGATGGGGACAGAGTTGACAAAAGCACCAAACTTTTAGGAGATGTTTGTTAGGTCCTGTAGCAACAATTTTTGATATGTTCCACAAAATCAGTCTCAGCTGACGTTCTCACGTGACAAGTATCAAAAAATGATGACGCGACAAAAAAATGTAACAAGTAAAAAAAATGTTTGTTCAGCTTGGTAATGGTTAATTTTTATTGATAAATTTGTCTAATTTTGACAAAATAAATACACAGAACTCATAGTAGACATAGCAGACGCTATCACTTTCAAACAAGTATGGTAGAAAGGATTAAAGGCTTAATGTTCAGTCAGCAGCAGTTTTGCCGCAAAACGTTTGAGTTTGTCAAGTCAAATGTTCATATGAAATTAACATCTAATCCTTCATGCAGTTACACTTGCAAAGGTCTGTATATCTCAACGTGGCTTTTTTGCAAGAACATTTTCCGGTATAGCCAGCAGCAGCTTTGCAGCTACACTTGACAAGTTCACTACATGCTTTTGAAGCAATTGGTAAAGTTGTTCACAGTAAAATCCAACAACAAGTGGTGGCGTCCATTTTCCAGCCCCATCTTTTGGGAGTTGGTATTTGCTGTTGAGATTGATCTTTTGTTGTCCATATTCCAGCATGGTAGACACAACGCTTTTGTGTGTTGCAGGAGAGCACCTTGTGTGGGAGGAATAGTGTCCATGGTTTTGCTTTGTTGGCAAAACATGTCCTTACGAGTCTCATTCACAGTATCAAATCCGCTTGTCTTCTGGTACATGAGGACGGTGAAGCGCTCCAGAAGTTCTCATCACTGATGTCCACCTCTTTGAAAGGGTGACTGGCGATGTCATTGAAGGCCTTGGTCACATCAGGGAAAGATTTCCAAGTCTCCCAGGCAGACCTTTTCCCTTTCCAAGAAAGGCTGATACTGGGAAGCTGTGGAAAACTGGCAAGGCAATTGACATTTCTTTGCCAAGGGGTAGGGTCAGAGCGTTGATATGAATGTAGGAAAAGCTCCTTCCTGTGCCAAACCCAACCCAGATGCTCAGTGTCGAGCATATGTCTTGCAGGTGGTAAAACTTGCCAATCAATATGACAATAACATCGGTGTCCACGGTGCAAACAAAACAAGTCTTTGAACCCTGCTGTAATGCATCTTGCACATGGAAGAGTAGTCTGGTATCGGCCTCTTCATGGTTGAAGGCAGGTATGACGTGGTCACTTCCTCTGATGATAACGTTTTCTCCTTGCGTCACCACCACGGTTTTGCCAGGAGGAAAATCACTGCTTTCATACTTCTTGGACAGAAATTCAAAGAATTCTTCCTTGTTTTCTGCATCACGCAGGAAGTCCTGCCACTGTCCTGGGATTTTGTTCTGGCCGGATACCTTTCTTCTCATGCCTTTTCCTCTCTTTTCTCTGGCAGAACTTTTGATGCTGTTTTTGAGATACCTGTCCCAAACAATGTCAATCCTCTCTGTAGTCTTAAGCTGATGCCGCACATGAGGCAAGAACACGTCGGCAGCGTAGTCTGGAAATGTCTTCACGCCACTAACAGGTAGAAGATGCACCACAGCTACGCCGTCAAGCACCTTCACTTCAAAAGTATCGGGTAGATCTTTCTCCCATGTTTTCTCCAAAGATGAGAGTAGCTCAGGAGGAGCGTCTAGGTCTTTCATTTCTGGATGTTGCTCATCCTCATCGAGTTGCTCTAAGGCTTCTGCCAGTTCAGTTGTATTTTTATGGTTTAACATCGTCCAGTAAGTGTGGAGCAGATGCCTCCACTGTCTTTGTTAAACATGTAAGTAGATAAGATTTCTTTCCGAGACGAATTTTTCCTCTGTCAGACAAAGAAGGAGGGAACGGGTGCTTTCATGGCTAAAAAAGGTAGTCATATCAGACTCTCTGTGTTGCGCCACGCTGTATAGTCTGGAGAATAGGCTGACATCAATCTTCAAATTTGCAATCTTGTCTGCTTGTTTGCTTTTGTCTTTAGGAGTTGGACACATGAACAGACGCAAAGAGTTCTTTTTGCTGGGATCATGAATGGATCTTTCACAATCAGTCAGAACTAAGTTGCAGTAGTCGTTGTACTGTTGTTCGCCAAGATCCTCAATGGTGCGGACTGTATTATGACAGAATCATTGAGGACATCATGAGAATCTAATGTCATTAATTCTCCACTATCAATCAAAAAAGGATTGCCCATTTCTTTTACACTCTTGTAAGGCTGAAAGTGTGTTGTTTGAAACACTCTTGAGTTGACAAACCTTCATGATGAGAGTGTTTTGCACAGGTTAGTCTTGAACTGTCTTCAAACTCAGTCAGCATGCGTGCTGGTTCTGTACCAGCACCCATTTTCGGAGAGCAGATGGGTTTTCTGTAAGCCCTACCAGAACTGTTCACCAAGTCATTATTTTTTTCATGAGCCTTATCTAATGGCATACTTGAGAATTTGTTTGGCGTTTTTGAGACAACCCAGTGACCGTGCTCAACAAATTCTTCCAAGGTAAAAGGTGAAAGGTGGCAGATTTTCCAAGCCTCGAATGTAAACAGGAACCCAGCGGGCATACTTCGGATGGTCCAGGGCAAAGAACCACTTGGCCAGAGCTTTCAGGGAACCCACATACAACCCAAAGTCAGTCTCACGATGTGCTCTGACAAACAGAAGAACAAGGAGTTCAAGTCCGAGTATGGTGTCCCAAAACTGATATATGGGGCTCTTTCCAATGCTTCTTTTTGGCGTTTTCTCAAAACGGCAGCGTTAACTTGATGGGCATGGCGTGTTCTGGTTACGTAAGAACAGCTCAGAAACGACTCTGCTGTGCCTGAAGAAGCAATCCCTGCTTGTGTTAGCGCATTGGTCCACCCAGAGCAATCTAGGTAATCACCGACAGTCTTCCACAGAGCCATTTCAATATGCAAGCCCCCAAACATGACTACAATCTTGTCCTCACCATGTGTTTCAGGCCATTTTCATTGGACGTACTTGGCAAGAGCAAACAGTGGAGCATCCATTGCAATTACCGGGATTTGTCCATTGTTGAGAAATTCTGTCGAATGACGCACAATGTCCATGCCGGGTTTGACCATTGCAGCTGTAGCTGCCTTTCCATAGAAGAAAGGCAACAATTGGGACAGAGCAGGTGCTTTCTCCTCGAAAGACGTCTCATCTTGCTGAGATGCACGATAAGCTGACCACGACACGCAGTCCCCCTTGTCAAGCTTGTCTTTCTCAATCAGATCCAGAGCCGTGTTTAGCCATAGTTTCTCCTTCTCCATGGCTACCTCCATATTTGTCATGACAGTCTGACTGATGTTCTTCTTTGGAACTTCAAATGCAGATTCTTTTAGGGATACCGCTGGCACAGCACTGAAATTGTCGGGCAAAGAGAAATCTTTTTTTCACTCAGTGGAAGAAGAGTGATGGCCTCTCTTTCCTGTCCTTTGTTGGAGGAAGTGGGCGACTGAAAGAGGCTTATCGCAGTTCCTTGAAAGGAACCTTTGGCTGTGGTGCTTGAAGGATTGTGGTCCAGATTATCTATTGCACCCGCGGTGAACAGTCGAATACGAAGCTGAGACGAACAGACAACGCCTTCTCTTTGCGCTTTCTGGCAAACTGCAGAAACTAGTTTATTCTCAAGCTGAAGAATCCGGTAATAGCTGACACTGAGGCCCAAATCATGCAAACGAGTGTTCGCTTTTTGGACCGCGTCAGTGTGTTCATTCAACCCTATGTACAATGGCAATGGGGGCTCAGAGGACAAAGAATGTCTCTGTTTTGCCCCACTCATAGCCGTTTTTGTGCAGTTGACACAACCACAACCAATAATTTGTTCGCGTTCGCCACGCTTTGCAAATTAAATAGTCTGTTTCTCGGAACCTATTGCTGTGCTACCTTGGAACATATCAAAATCTGAAAGCATAAAGCATGTAGATCATCTGGAAAAAATATGGTACATTTGTCAGCTCTGTCCCCATCTCATCAAATAATGGGTCTTACAGCCCTCACTAATACGACCATAAACACATTCGTACATTCGCGAATGCACGCGCGCAAGCGTGAATCGATGCAAGTAAAATTGCAAACCAGTTGGTGAGACTGGCGCTGGTAGCAACATTTCACGTACCAAGGGGAATAACTCAGCGCTGAACGGCCGAACGGTTAGGTCCCCTGCCTCTATCTAGCAAGGCACCCAGTCGCCAGCCTACAGAAAAAATATACTGATAAAGTACAATACGGTCACAAACATCCCTTATGGGATGTATCGGTGTATTTTTCATACAAACATCCGTAAGTCTGTTACTGTTATAGTAATAGACTTATGAAACATCATGACATATGTTAGCCAGCATTATTGTAAGACATATTGACCCATTCAGCCCTGACGCACTACAGCAGGAGAAGGGTCGACCATGATAATTTAAGGGTAGTATCAGATTAGCTTGGCGCCTGTCGGCGCAAAGCTAATCTGGCACTGCCCTTGAATTATCATGGTCGATCCATCTCCTGCAACTCGTGCATAGTCATTAGATGACGCCTACAAAATTTGGGAAATACGTGCGTCGGGCTGAATGAGTTAAGAGAATTGATAAAAGAGGTATTGCGTCTATTAACCCTTATCATTCGGAATACACAAGCGTATGAAATACGTTTGACTGAAATAGTTCAAGGGTGGTGCCAGAATAGCTTGGCGCCTGTAGGCGCCAAGCTATTCTGGCACCACCCTTGAACTAAAGCCATTGGTCTGTATCCTTATCTGTAAGTACTATAATGTAGCTTGCGTATGACAGTGTACAAATTTAAAGCATTAACCTCAGCATGATATGGGTTAACCCTTTACTGCCTGGAGTAGGTCGCTTAAAGGCCCACTACCGCCGTAACTGTTCAAAGATACACTTCTGTAACAGATGGTTTTAAAACGTTACACACAGGTGTGGCTATAGTTCATTTAGACACAGGACAATCCAGTTCAGCACAGGTTGTCTTATATCAAGTAACCTGACAATGACTCCACTCCGTTCTATAAATACAACGCTATCAGTACGAGAAACAGCTAAAAATAGATTGACACGCTAACGGCTGCGCAGAATAAATAAGTGCGATTATACGTGTGCTTTTGCTGCATAGAAGCTCATTAGGTGTGTCGACAAGCCATAACAAACACAAAAAGTGCTGAAATTTGTATTAAGTTTTACGCGTAATGGTACTTTAAATTAAGAAAAGGCACGTATGAAAAGTGGCAGATATTAGTCCGGCTACTGCATCCGTTCTAAAATATAGTTAATTACAGAAGTTGCGTTTACGTAGAACGACTCCCAGCAACGAACGAGAGCGAAGTCACCAACTTCTAACTCTCCAAGAGGCATAGATCCTCATGAGCCCGGAGGGCTCATGAGGATCTATGCCTCTTGGATATGTTGGGACTAATAGTACACCGTGATTTTGCTCTCATTTTCTGTCGGGAGTCGTTCGCTTCAAACAAAACCTCACCGTTGCTTATGGTTCCTTACAGGCCGGGATGAACGGAGGAAAAGGCAGGGGATGGACCGACATCGTGAAGTGTGTGGGGGAGTGCACGAAGAAGAGGGACCAGCGTCTTCTCGGGGCACTACCCAAACTCAAGGGAAGTGACAAGGAAGGGAGGTTCATCTTTCTCGTCAACGATGACGTCATCATCAGGGGAGGTTGCACGCCAGCCGACAATAAAGGCAAGAAAACAATACCCACTGTTATTAAACCCGTTTTATGAGGGATCATTGCAGATTTATTTTTTTCATCGAATGTGTGTTTTCTCTCTATTTCAAAAGAAGAGACACACACAGTTTTTACTAAATAATCTCATCTATAAAAGTCAAGGGACGTTTGTTAAAATGTGGCTAACCAACTCACACAATGCCAAATTATATGAAGTTTTCAGAATACTGAAAATTTAAAATAGTTCATGTAAGGAATATTTTCTACAATTTTTAAGAAATAAATATGTTTATTTCTAAAATTCGCACAATGACAAATTCTGTTGAAATATTAGTGAGTGTTCAGGCCATGACTTCACACTCTATGCACAGATGTCTTATTCCAATTGTTTAACTCATTCGAGACGTGCCGCCTCCGGATACGCGGCTTAAAGCCGCGTATCCGGAGGTGGCACGTCTCGAATGCGTTAAACCCTACCAGAACGAATACTACTCATAAAATAATTTGACTCTTAAACTCCAAGAACTAAACAACTTCCATTCTAAAAAATGGAAGTCATTTAGTTCTGGGAGTAAAAGAGTTAAAAGAGCGACACGTGACTAAAGCTTGAACTAATAAAACTTGTGCACGTGAAGTTCGTACATGTTTGAGCACACACTCGCTCAGGAAATACCAATGATATTTTACACGATAGTGTAGCAAAGCAATAGTTCAATTATTATGTCATATTACAATAGGTAAACTGTTGTAATGCACGCACAGTTTAAATAATTAAGTTCATTGGGTTATTCCAAACTGGGAGCAATGTTAACTGGATCATTTAAAATTGGGATGAAGGTAAACATACATATCAAAGGGAGTAAGAGGGTGTTACGTGGTGGAGTTGTAGTCGAAGTATGATAAACACACTAGACACACACACGCAGAGTTCTTTAAAATAAACCTCCTTCAGCTGCAATCCGTCACACGTGGCTTAAGGATGTAGACAATACTGGAGTAACAGTTCCAACAATATTTAATTCAGCGATGCGATATCCACACAATAATGCACTTTCAAATGCACAAACTACTGATACAAAGTCTCTTCTGCAATGTCCACACTGCGACACAAAGTTTCTCATACACAGCGTCTCTCGCAATAAACTACGTGTCTCTACAACTGACAAAGCAAGACAATGTACCAAATGGGCTTTCCCAGCGTCCTCCTTATATATACTATCAAATTCCAGAATCGTCTACGGAAATCATACAACGCAACCAATCAGAACGAAACACGCAGCCGAAGCTCATTAACATAAACTTTCCAGAAACACTATAACAGGTTACAAAAACTCGGCTGCTCACTTCAGCTCTAAATTCTAGCGTATAATTAAGTCACATAAAAGTATGGTATCCCTATCACCTGGTAGCTCTAGAAAGTACGAGAACATTCCCAAAACAAAATAAAGGCTGCTCAATCCACGCGCACAGAATAACAAAAAGTAGCGAAATGTCGCGAAGTGTAGCCAACTAACTGACGTGACACTTACGATGTCACTAGACAGTGCGACCCCTCCAGAACACTCCGGACTAAAAACAACAAAACGAAATCGGCTCTACTCACGAACAAAAGAAAATCTTACTAAAAAAACCACGTGAAACGTAACCGTGATAGCTCAAATAAACAACGGATCGTTACCTACGATCAACACACGCACGATCTCACAGGATAACACAACCACAATCGTAACATTACCCCCCTCTTAAGAATGAAATTTCACAAAAATTTCTTCTCAAATTTCAAAAATACGGTTGTGGCTGTGTAAACCTACACAAAACCCTAAACAAATATAATTTTACATAAAAAATCAAATTAAAATAAACGTCTCACAGTTCCTGTAAACAGTCCTGAGCATCAAATGTTTCATACAAAAGTTCTGGACACAGAAATGTTCATTTAAACTGCTCTGCTCAGGTAATCTGCTCCAAAATTCTGTGAACCCTTGATAGACTGTAGTTTAATGTCAAAATTCTGCAAGAACATCGCCCATCTCATAATACGAGAATTTGTAAACTTTGCAGAGTTTAGATAGTTCAAGGGTTGATGGTCTGTTTGGAGAACAAATGGCACTCCCAGAAGGTACAGTTCGAATTGCCTTACTCCCCAGATGATGGCTAGGCACTCCTTCTCGATGGTCGAGTAGTTTCTCTCAGCTCTGGTCAACTTTTTGCTGGCGTAGCTCACTGGGTGGAGTTTTCCGTTATCTTCTTGCATCAAGACTGCACCTACTCCTTCGTTGGAGGCGTCTGTTCTCAGGAAGAACGTTTTCAACGGGTCGGGAAGGTGTAGAACAGGCTTCTCGGTTAGGATGTCTCGAACCGCCTGGAATGCTCGCTCTTGGGCATCCTCCCACTTCACTATGTTAGGTTGTCCTTTCCTCAGCAAATCAGTCAGGGGTGCTGTGACTGCCGCAAAGTTTGGTATGAACTCCCGGTAGTAGTTCGCCAAGCCCATAAATGAGCGGACTTGCGTCTTGGTCGTAGGTCGCGGGGCATCCCTGATCTTCTGCACGTTGGCGTCGTGTAGCCCCTTTAAACCTTCGCTCAATTTATGTCCAATGAAGTCTATGTTGTCAGCCCCAAGAATACACTTGCTTGGATGGATGGTGAAATTCGCTTCTGACAGTCTTTGGAACAGTTCTCGGAGGGCTTTGAGGTGGTCCCCCCAAGTTTTGGTATGGATCAAAATGTCGTCCCAGTAAAAGACCACATTTTGCATATCTTCTAGGATCTTTTTCAGTCCTCTCTTCAATGTGGCACCACTGTTCACCATACCAAAAGGCATCTTCAGGAACTCCCAATGACCGTCGGGTGTGACGAACGCTGTCTTGGGGATATCTTTTTCTGCAACCTTGATTTGCCAATACCCTTTGCTTAGGTCAATTTTGGAGAAAATTCGGTCTCCACTGACCTTCTGGAACAGTTCTTCCGCTGTGGGCATAGGCTCTGGATAAAAAATTGTTAGTTTATTGAGTCTGCGATAGTCCACACACACTCGGTTGGAACCATCTGGTTTCTTCACGATGACAACTGGGGACGCATATGGTGACTTGGACTCTCTGATGACATTCAGACTCAGCATTTCCTTGATATCCTTTTTCAATTCTTCCCTCGTGTTATAAGGAAGACGATAAGTGGGCAGTGGGCAGATGTTCACATCTGCACGGGACATAGACGACCCCGCCCTCCACGAGTCGCCTGCTGCCTTGCAGGCCTGGCCGCTTGGCTGCGGAAAGGCTAAGGGAGGAAACCCCTGACATCAAAGCCCCCGTGTCTCCGGGGAAGGCTTTTGAGCCAGAGACTAGGACAAGGACAGTCTGATATAAAACCTACGACCCGAGGACCTCGATGCCATCGTCCCAGCTTGCTAGGCCATGGCAGATGAACCAAGGGTTTAAAGGGTGGGGCCAGTACTGCGCACACTGCACTCCACCAAAAAGCTCCACCGCGCAGGCTTTAGGAAACGTCCACGGACCATGACACTGACCATTCCAAGTCCTGTAGCGATGGGCGAGGGGCGAAACGGCAGGTGAAAGATGTCACTGGAAGCCGCAGTCTCAAACCTGCATGCAGGCGGTTCAGGATATTGGTCGCCTGATGTTGACCTGGGGATGACAACATCACTCGGCACACCCTGAACGACCAAGCAGCCTTCTCTAGGGACAGCACTGCTTGCTCCACACGGAGAGGGGCCTAGAAAAGGTGGCCTAACCAAAGCTCGTCCCCTCGCAACCCCAGTTGGCTAGCCGCGGTCAACGGGCATCTTCTCATGCGGTCAAAAAACAAGAAAGAATAACGGATCCACTCTGATGACGACCACGACCGGACTCAACGTAGCATGCTGGAACATCCGAACCATGCTCGACAAAGCAGACAGCGGACGCCCCGAACGTCGCTCCGCCCTCATTGCCCATGAATTGCGGAGGTTAAACATTGACATCGCCGCGCTCAGCGAAGTACGCCTTCCGGACGAAGGCAGCCTCCAAGAACTTGGCGCTGGGTACACCCTCTACTGGTCAGGCAGGCCTGCATCAGAAAGACGGCTCTCAGGCGTGGGTTTCATGGTCAAGACCTCCATTGCGACTAAGCTGGAAAACCTACCAACGGGTCATTCAGACCGCATCATGTCCATGCGCCTCCCACTGAGACACCAGCAACACGTCACCCTTCTCAGTGTGTACTCCCCAACCCTCTTGGCAGAGCCTGCTGAAAAGGACAAGTTTTACACTGACCTGCGCAGCCTCATACAGAGCACCCCTGCAGACAACAAAGTCATCATCCTTGGCGACTTCAACGCCAGAGTGGGCCAGGACTCTGAAGCCTGGAAAGGAGTCCTCGGCAAGCATGGCGTGGGGAACTGCAATGACAATGGCCGCCTACTGTTGGAGTTCTGTGCAGAGCAGCAACTGGTCATCACCAACACTACTTTTCAGCAAAAGGACAGTCGAAAGACCACCTGGATGCATCCTCGCTCCAAGCACTGGCACCTTATCGACTATGTCCTAGTGCGTCAGAGGGACCGCAGTGACGTCCTCCTCACCAGAGTGATGCCCAGCGCAGAGTGCCACACTGACCACCGCCTTGTCCGCTGCAAACTCAGGCTCCACTTCAAGCCAAAACCCAAGAAATGGGGGCCCCCCAAGAAAAAGCTTGATGTTGCGAGCCTTCAGCGTGACGACGTGAAAGCTGCCTTTCAGACAGATTTACAGCGCAGGCTCAAAGACACAGCGGACCCAGCAGACTCCTCCCCTGAAACACTTTGGGAAGAACTGAAAACTGCTATTGCAAAATCCTCTGCAGAAGTCTTGGGTTTCGCTAGAAAGAAGAATAAAGACTGGTTTGACGAAAACGATGTAGAGATCCAGGAACACCTAGCAAAAAAAAGAGCCGCCCATCAGGCCCACCTAGCCCAGCCTTCCTGCCCTGTGAAGAAGTCTGCCTTCCGCCTCGTCTGCAGCAGTCTCCAGCGCAAGCTCAGAGATCTCCAGAATGAGTGGTGGACCAGACTTGCACAGAGGACCCAGCTTTGCGCAGACAATGGTGACTACAGGGGCTTCTACGAAGCATTGAAAGCAGTGTATGGCCCCAGGCACCTGGTACAAAGTCCCCTGCGAAGCGCGAATGGCCAGGCACTCCTCACAGATAATACCTCCATCTTGAACCGCTGGTCGGAATACTTTCAGAGCCTCTTCAGCGCTGAGCGCACTGTTCAAGAAGCAGTCGTCCTACAAATCCCACAGCTCCCAGTAAAAGTTGAATTGGACGAACCGCCCACCGCTGAAGAGACCCTCACAGCCATCCACCAGCTCAAGAGTGGCAAAGCAGCAGGCATTGATGGAATACCGCCAGAGATCTGGAAACATGGAGGCACAGCACTGCACAACAAGCTCCATGACCTCTTTCTCTGCTGCTGGGAGGAAGGAACACTACCAAAGGATCTCCGTGATGCAGTCGTTATCACCCTGTACAAGAACAAAGGTGAGAAGTCTGACTGTTCCAACTATCGGGGAATTACACTGCTGTCCATTGCTGGGAAAATCCTTGCAAGGCTGCTCCTGAATCGGCTGGTACCTGCCATCGCTGAAGACCAACTCCCAGAGGGCCAGTGTGGCTTCAGAGCAAACAGGAGCACCACCGATATGGTCTTTGTGCTGAGACAGCTACAGGAGAAGTGCCGCGAGCAGAACAAAGGGCTGTACGTAACGTTTGTCGACCTAACAAAAGCGTTCGACACTGTGAGCAGGCAAGGCATGTGGCAGATCCTGGAGCGACTTGGCTGTCCCCCAAAGTTCCTCAACATGATTGTCCAGCTACACGAGGACCAGCAAGGTCAGGTCAGACTCAACAATGACCTCTCAGAACCATTCCCCATTCTCAACGGCGTAAAGCAGGGCTGCGTGCTGGCACCGACCCTCTTCACCATCTTTTTTAGCATGATGTTGAAGCAGGCCACAGTGGACCTCGATGATGACGATGCAGTGTACATCAGGTATCGTCTCGATGGCAGCCTGTTCAACCTCAGACGACTGCAGGCCCACACGAAAACCCTAGACCAACTGATCCGTGAGCTGCTTTTTGCTGATGATGCTGCCCTCGTTGCACACACAGAGAGAGCCCTGCAGCGCATCACGTCCTGCTTCGCAGACGCTGCCCAGCTCTTTGGACTCGAGGTCAGTCTGAAAAAGACAGAGGTCCTCCATCAGCCGGCACCCAAGACAGTGTATCGCCCTCCTCACATCACCATCGGCGAGTCTGAACTAAAGTCAGTGCACCAGTTTACTTACCTTGGCTGCATTATCACGTCGGACGCCAAGCTGGACAAGGAGCTTGACAGCAGGCTGGCAAAAGCGAACAGCGCTTTCGGGCGACTTTTCAAGCGGGTGTGGCACAATCAACAGCTGAAAACAGGCACCAAGATCAGCGTGTACAGAGCTGTGGTCCTCACCACCCTGCTGTATGGTTCCGAGTCCTGGGCCCTCTACCGCAGCCAACTACGACTCCTCGAACGCTTCCACCAGCGCTGCCTGCGTACCATCCTGGGCATTCACTGGAGTGACTATGTCACCAATGTCGAGGTCCTTGAACAGGCTGAAACCGTGAGCATCGAGGCTTTGCTGCTGCGGACACAGCTCCGCTGGGCGGGGCATGTCTCCAGGATGGAGGATCATCGCCTACCAAAGATCACCCTGTTCGGCGAGCTTGCTACTGGACACCGTGACAGAGGGGCACCAAAGAAGAGATACAAAGACTGTCTCAAGAAGTCACTTAGTGCCTGCCAAATCGACCACCACCAGTGGTCTTCGCTTGCTGTGGACCGTGACACCTGGCGCTCCACTATTTACAAGGCAGCTGTCTCCTTTGAGGACTCTCGCAGAGCTAGCCTTAAGGACAAGCGGCTCAGGAGAAAGAACAGAGATGCCGCAACTCAGAACTCTGGCCATACCTTCCCCTGCAGCCACTGCGGTCGAACCTGCCTGTCCCGGATTGGCCTCCGCAGCCACGAACAAGCCTGCAGACGTCGTGGGCAACTCCTATAAAATCTTCGTTCGCGAAGTCCAGCCAAGAGAGAGAAGGTTTGCTGCAAACTGGCTCGTTTGACGTCAGGTTTACCTCTTGCAGGATGGTGTCTGTTGTCCCTGGGTCAGGTGTAAACCGATGCTCGAACTCTTGAGTCAAGACGCGCAGTTCTTCACGTTGAGTCTGGGTCAGATTCTGACCGAACTGGATATCTTCTACATCCTCTTTGTGTCGGAGTTCATTAAGGTCAAACAGGTTCTCGCCGTCTAGTCTTTCGTCATCAGCAAGACGCACCGATTCCGCCAATTTTGGTTTGTCTTGACCTCTCTGTAGCTCCACCAGCCTGTCGCTATTCACGACAGCTGCTTCCGTGTTGTCCGCCACTTTAGGAGGGATGGTCTGGTGACTCTTCTTTGCTTGACTTCTCGTGGTAACAGAACATATTTCAGGTCTCCACTCTGGATCTGGATCGTCTGCGTTTCTGGCACCATCAATGTTTCCGATGATGAGGTCGTAGACTGGCGTCTTCACGCACAACGCCTTCACCTCTCCTGTCAAGTATTGGGTGTCGACACTGACTTTGACTAGGGGGATAATCCTTACAGTTCCGTCAGCCAAAATGAGGGTGGTCCACTCCTGTAGCTTCTGGTCTTCAGCTACCAGGTCCTCTCTCACAATGATGCAGCTACAACCAGTGTCTCTCAACACTCTCACTGGTGTGTCGCCGACGAATCTTGACACCACCGGCATGTTCGGCACTTCATTCTCAGGCAGCGCGATGTTTGAGACTGGTAAAAATGTAGCCCCATCTCCTACTGGGATGCGTCCATTCTTTCTGAAAGATTCGATCAGCTCTGGTGTAACTCGCTTTTCTCTGGATTCAAAGTCATTGGATGACGTCACATCATTGGCTAATACACCGGCAACTCTGTGTTGAGACGTGGTACTGCTTCTGCTGCTATCCCACGATCTTGGTTGGATCTTCTGATATTGTCGCCTCGGGGAACATCTTTAGAAGGACACCGTATCGCTTTGTGACCTTTCTTTCCACAGAGAAAACATGTCAGGTTCTCCACCGGCTTGTATCTCGGGGTGTCTCTGATTTCCTCTGCTGGTGCAGACACACGCTGTGGCTTACTGGACCCAAACTTCATGTTGTGAGCGTCAAGGTATCTTTGAGCGAAGTCGGCCAGGGCCTTTAGTGACTGGTCTTTTTGCTCTCTGAGGTGGGCGGCCAGGTCCTTAGAACATGCGCTGAAAACTTGTTCTTTGATGATGAGGTCACACAAGTCCTGGTACTCTCTGTTTAAACCAGCCAGCTCTATCCATTTCTCCAGGTAGCTTCTAATTCTCTCAATGAATAGGCCGGGTGTTTCTCCTTCTTCAGGCTTGCAGTTCCGAAATCGTCGCCTGTAACCCTCTTCAGTGAAGTCGTACTGTCTCAACAGGGCGGCTTTCAACTGTGTATAATCTTCGGCTTCTTCTCTTGGTAAGCGGGTGTAAAATTCAAGCGCTTTGCCAGTTAGAAGTGCGCTCAGTTTAATAGCCCAAGTCTCTTGTTTCCAATTGTTGCTATTTGCGAAGCGCTCGAATCGCTCCAGATAAGCGTCCATCTTATCTGAATTTTCAATGAAAGGTGGAAGTTTTGGCGCACGGGCTGTTTGTTCTCTGCTCGCTAATGCTGTTGCTTCATTAGTTCTCTGGCTCTGTGCCTCTATCTCCATCTGCTTCAGATGAATTTCGTGTTGTCGCTGCCTCTCCGCCTCTTCTGCTTGAATTTCGAGTTTCCTAATTTCACGCTCTTTGGCTCTTTCTTCTCTTTTCAATCTCTCCTTTTCTTCTTTCTCTCGTCTCTTTTCTTCTTTCTCCTCTCTCTCCAGTCTCTCCTTTTCTTCTCTCTCTCGTCTCTTTTCTTCTTTCTCCTCTCTCTCCAGTCTCTCCTTTTCTTCTCTCTCTCGTCTCTTTTCTTCTTTCTCCTCTCTCTCCTTTACAAACTCGAGGAGTTGAGCTCCTTCGAGTCCACATTCCTTTCCAATTTTCAGGAATGTCTCCATTACCGATGTCGCCATCTCTGCTTTTCACTGCTGGTTGTTTTCTCCTGCTACCCTTTCCACTGAACCAACTGAAGAGGTCTCGTCGGGGTCGCCAAAATGTTACGTGGTGGAGTTGTAGTTGAAGTATGATAAACACACTAGACACACACACGCAGAGTTCTTTAAAATAAACCTCGTTCAGCTGCAATCCGTCACACGTGGCTTAAGGATGTAGACAATACTGGAGTAACAGTTCCAACAATATTTAATTCAGCGATGCGATATCCACACAATAATGCACTTTCAAATGCACAAACTACTGATACAAAGTCTCTTCTGCAATGTCCACACTGCGACACAAAGTTTCTCATACACAGCGTCTCTCGCAATAAACTACGTGTCTCTACAACTGACAAAGCAAGACAATGTACCAAACGGGCTTTCCCAGCGTCCTCCTTATATATACTATCAAATTCCAGAATCGTCTACGGAAATCATACAACGCAACCAATCAGAACGAAACACGCAGCCGAAGCTCATTAACATAAACATTCCAGAAACACTATAACATGACAAAAACTCGGCTGCTCACTTCAGCTCTAAATTCTAGCGTATAATTAAGTCACATAAAAGTATGGTATCCCTATCACCTGGTAGCTCTAGAAAGTACGAGAACATTCCCAAAACAAAATAAAGGCTGCTCAATCCACGCGCACAGAATAACAAAAAGTAGCGAAATGTCGCGAAGTGTAGCCAACTAACCGACGTGACACTTACGATGTCACTAGACAGTGCGACCCCTCCAGAACGCACCGGACTAAAATCAACAAAACGAAATCGGCTCTACTCACGAACAAAAGAAAATCTTACTAAAAAAAACACGTGAAACGTAACCGTGATAGCTCAAATAAACAACGGATCGTTACCTACGATCAACACACGCACGATCTCACAGGATAACACAACCACAATCGTAACAGAGGGGATTAGATGCGGGGCAAATTAGCGACAGGAGATTAGAAGTAATGACAGGTAGGAAAGGAGATAAGTACGGGAGGAGTAATCCGCATGCCCAACAATGCAGGGGGATTAGCCACAGAGTGAGTTAGGGTGGGGGGTTAGCGGAAGGGAACTATAGGCAGGGTTAATCAGGTAGGGGGAAACTATGCTCGGGTGTAAATAGGGAGGTGTGTGTGTGTGGGGGGGGGGGGTGGGGGTGGGGGTGGGGGTGTGACTATGCTCGGGTGTAAATAGGGAGGGGGAGGCTATGCTGGGGTGTAAATGGATGGGATGGGGATGAACTAAGTCGCTAGAATAGCGGGGGTTTTGTTAAAATTTATAGTGACATTTTGTCTCGCACGCCATGTAGTGTTGTGTATTGTGAGCTGTATTAGGACTCAGCTTACCAGGCGAGCGCGAGTTCACTGGGCGAAACCGAAATATTGTATTACAAATAAGACACAAGTGACGGGCGACCTTATTTTGTGATTTCTTGTGGTGTTTCAGTCTCCAACGAGGAAGCCGTGGAAGTGTATCCACGAGAAGTACAGATGCTGGGAGGGGAGACAATCCAGGTGTCCGGCCGCTGTCCAGAGAGGCCGTATTCAAAAATCTACTGTCGTTTTGATTCACAGGTAGGCAACTGCTCAGATGAAAGTAACAATGGTACTAAACTATGAGACCCTCCCCCCTCCCCCCGCTTCCCCCCTCTCCCCCCCAAAAAAAAAAATCAAAAAAACTCAAAACAATCTAAAACACAAAACAAACAACACACACACACATACACACACACACACACACACACACACACACACACACACACAACAAGACAACAAACACCCCCACCCCCACCCCGCCACCACCAAAAAGACAAACAAAACAACAACGAAAAAACAACAACAACAACAAACAAACAAAAATGTGAAGTTTTAACCAAAGCGTTTTGCAGTGGCGTAATGGGCAGTGGGCAAATGTTCACATTTGCACGGGACTTAGACGACCCCGCCCTCCACGAGTTCCC
Organism: Semisulcospira habei; assembly: GCA_036245525.1. Lineage (NCBI taxonomy): Eukaryota > Metazoa > Mollusca > Gastropoda > Semisulcospiridae > Semisulcospira > Semisulcospira habei. The sequence goes on from BTPG01000005.1 coordinate 12,540,820, forward strand.
TGCTGCCTTGCAGGCCTGGCCGCTTGGCTGCGGAAAGGCTAAGGGAGGAAACCCCTGACATCAAAGCCCCCGTGTCTCCGGGGAAGGCTTTTGAGCCAGAGACTAGGACAAGGACAGTCTGATATAAAACCTACGACCCGTGGACCTCGATGCCATCGTCCCAGCTTGCTAGGCCATGGCAGACGAACCAAGGGTTTAAAGGGTGGGGCCAGTACTGCGCACACTGCACTCCACCAAAAAGCTCCACCGCGCAGGCTTTAGGAAACGTCCACGGACCATGACACTGACCATTCCAAGTCCTGTAGCGACGGGCGAGGGGCGAAACGGCAGGTGAAAGATGTCACTGGAAGCCGCAGTCTCAAACCTGCATGCAGGCGGTTCAGGATATTGGTCGCCTGATGTTGACCTGGGGATGACAACATCACTCGGCACACTCTGAACGACCAAGCAGCCTTCTCTAGGGACAGCACTGCTTGCTTCACACGGAGAGGGGCCTAGAAAAGGTGGCCTAACCAAAGCTCGTCCCCTCGCAACCCCAGTTGGCTAGCCGCGGTCAACGGGCATCTTCTCCTGCGGTCAAAAAACAAGAAAGAATAACGGATCCACTCTCATGACGACCATGACCGGACTCAACGTAGCATGCTGGAACATCCGAACCATGCTCGACAAAGCAGACAGCGGACGCCCTGAACGTCGCTCCGCCCTCATTGCCCATGAATTGCGGAGGTTTGCAAATATTTTTACCCCTTCACTGCTGAGGAAAATGTCAACAAAATCCAACTGCAAGAGACATAGATCCTCATGACCCCCGCAGTTGAATATCTATGTCTCTTGCTGACACTATTTAGTATCCGCTTTGGCTGGGCCTCTTTTGCGTTGAACTAAAACTATTTCAGAACCATTATCTGCGCCCATAGGCAGTGGAGGGATTATAACACTGAGCTTTCGTGAAACTGATAATGCTTTGTTCCGGGTTACTTTGACATTATTTGTTAGAGAAGAGTGAGTGAGTCTTGCGTAATGAGAGTGCTCAGTTCAATCTCACTTTGATGACCTTTGACGTTATCAATGACAGAACCATCAACTCATTCAGCCCGTCGCACGTATTTCCCAAATTGCAGGAGATAGATCGACCATGATAATTCAAGGGCAGTGCCAGATTAACTTGGCGCCGACAGGCGCCAAGCTAATCTGGCACTACCCTTGAATTATCTTGGTCGACCCATCTCCTGCTGTAGTGCGTCAGGGCTGAATGGGTTAAGAGATATTGAAAGTGCAACGGGGAGCATCTGCATCGGACACAGATACAGTACAACCAACAAGCAGCGTCACAGACACTAGCATCCGTATGAACCAAACTTAATCCGGCCTCTTTGGTCTTGACCTACTTTTCGTTTGTCAAAGACACCTACGCAATCAACATGGTTTACAAACACAAAAAAAACACACAGTTGTTTATTGTTATATAAAGTAGAGGCCATATTTACCCACGAAATTCGTCACCCAGCACGAGACCGAGGGCCAGATGACAACCGATGTCAAGCGGGGGTTTTGTCACGTGCCTCGTCTCAACAGTCGGGGTCAGGTGAAGCTGGAGGTGTCAGATGACAACACCAGATGGCACGCGTACACTTACATTGTTGTCAGTAAGTACTATACACTCATGTTTTCCCTTTCAGTTCATCATATCCATTTTATTATATTATATTGAGCAACATTTTGCTTGATATAGTGCCGAAAACTGGCAGATGTGATATCGAGACCCGAATCAAAATGTCGGATTGGTTGGTTGTTTAGTTCGAGTTTAACGTCCACGGCACCGAAGTGATAATGGACGGCCCTGACGGGCGGGTTATGGGGTACAGGGAAATCTATTACCTATTGAGTACGACCTGAACACTGATCAACTCAGGCGCACTCCAACTGTGCCACTTTGATTTACCAGGACCTTTCAACGGTCATGCTATTGAACAAGCCCGTCTTTTCCCCCTGGATTGCGAGTCCAGCTACCGGGGCGGGACGGGGATTCCCTTCGCTCTCCTGCTCCGACCCTTAACCGCCTGAGCTATTTCGGACTCTTAAAATGTCAGAGTCGTCAGAGTCAAGAAAACACATCTGTCGGTTATAGGCACACTATAAAGCAAAATTTGGCTGAATATAATTTATGTCCAAAACAAAGCTTTACCTCGTTCTTCAGTTAGCTGCTGATTGCGGTGTTCAGACAAAATAATATATGTGAGTGGCAACGACTGCATTTCCGACCTTGGACTGAGCGCGCAGATTTCGTCTATGTAAAGATCAGCGCTTTCTACTCGTAATTAGATCAGGGGATAGTGACGGGAAAAGCTAGCAAGTTTGTTTATGTTGCCTGTTTCTCGGGCTGTCGTGTCGTCTTGTCAATTTCACTGCTTCGCACGTTTCCTGGCGTCTGCTCTCCGTTCATGCGTGTCGGTTTGGGAAAGAAATTTCGAGTGTACGTTCAAGAAGTATTTGATCACTACTGCTATAAGGAAGTCGTTAATGTTGCAGGATGAGCATATTTCGCGTTTCCGTTTTGACAAATTCAAGTTTCTGGGGCCTGCAAAGATTTTTGGGAAGGAAAGTATATCAAGCAAGTTCATCAATAATAATGTGCTTGTTATACACTATATCAGTGCATGAGTCAAAGAAGGGAAGACTTTATGGAGTGGGTACATTGTTTGATACCTTGCTGTCATTCTGTCATGCTCATGAACGATAACTGTTTCTGAAATCTTTTTAACTCCACAACAAACCTCATTCGTCCAAGAAACTTAGATTCACAACGGGGTCTGCAAGATACTTAGATCCACATTACCTCTACAACAGCGTGGGAGCTGATGAGGATCTATGCCACTTGTATTTGTACTTGTTGTATTCCGTCAGTAAAGGGATTAAACTGACAAATTTAGCCTATTCACTGCAAGACAGGGAAAACCAAAACCAAATGCAAGTGGTATACACCAAAAGCGTCCTCGCAATTAACCCTTTCACTGTCGGTGGACGCAGGAAATCTTCGCTAATTCAACACCAAATAACACTAGTTTTCGAGGAACTTGGATACATAGTGTTGCCGACATAGATCCTCATGAGCCCCCGCATTTACCACTTGCAACTGGCTGTCTGCAACACTTTTCAGACGTTAAAGGGTTAAATGATCACCTGTTTCATTTTTCTTCTCCGTAAAGTCCCGCCGGACCACGTGGAAAGACTGCGAGATATCCCGGAAATGCGTTCTTGGTTTGAGATGCGGCCGCAGAGTTTAAGCGTCACGTGGGAGCGTAGTCAGTTGTCATACGACAATACAGCCAAAGTGGACATCGTCATTGTAGGCTACAGGGAATCTTCTGGACGGGTGAGAGAACAGACGATTTCCAGAAATCAGGGTAGGTCGAAATTGCACGTGTTTCGTCGCCGGTGGACTAAACGCCAGGAACTGAAAAAACATGCGAAGTAGGCCGAAAACGGCGGATTAAACGCCCGGACAAACGTGCGTCCGGGAGTTTAATCCGCCGTTTTCGTCGAAACACATGCAGTTTCAACCTATTTTGGTGGATTAAACGCCAGAACAAACATGCAATACGTATATACATGTTTGTCCGGGCGTTTAACCGTATCACTCTGAGGCTGAAAGTTACAAATTTGTACACTGCCATATGCAAGCTAAATTATTTTACTTACAGGTAAGGATATAGACCAATGGCTTTAGTTCAAGGGTAGTGCCAGAATAGCTTGGCGCCTAGAGGCGCCAAGCTATTCTGGCACTACCCTTGAACTCTTTTAGTCAAACTTATTTCACACACTGGTGTATTCCGAATGATAAGGGTTAATCCACTGTTTCCGTCGTAACACGTGCAATTTCGACCTACTTCTGATTTCCGAACATCGTCTGTTAGGGCATAATACCAGTTTTCATGCATGTCTCTTCTTTTCTCCCTAAGAAATTCAGAAAAAGTGGCAAGGAAACTTGGGACTGATGGGGAGGCGATGAGTTGTTGTTGGAAGGAGGGTGGAGGTGTCAAACGTTGGGGAACGTGTGGGGAAGAGGACAACAAAAATGGGAGGCGGGATGGGGTAGATATGCATGGTCGTGTTTCTCTCAGTATGTTTTGGCCATACCTCCACTCTACCTCTGACTCATACCTCCCCTTAACCCATACACAGGTTATAGCATCGGATAAAAAAAAAATGCAGTGGATCCTGCTTATTTCTTGTTGAATTGTCAAGAGATTATTATAAGCGTAGTAGTTAAAGTAGATAATTATAGTGTGACCGAGACCCCTGAAACAGTCGTTTTATCTGACTTTTGTTATACGCTGTCTTCGACTTTTTTGACAAGCGAAATCGACTGCGTATCATAATAATAATAATAAATAATACCGTTATTATATAGGCGCTTTTTCTCAATTTTGGGGAAATCGACTCAAAGCGCCGCGCCTGAAACCCAACACACACACTCACGAAACAGACACGGATTTACGCCATTTAAGACAAACACAGTACAAGACAAACGAAGGGCCAGTCAGCTACTGAAGTTACAGAGATTTTTGATCGCTTGTATTTGAAATTTGTAAAGTGGCCTGAGACCGGTACCAAAGTGGGGGGGGGGGGGGGTGGAAGAACCGGAGTACCCGGAGAAAGAACCCCCGACGGTCCGCCCGAATTAACGGTGACACTTACCAGAGGAGAAAAGTCCAACGCCGGAACCCGGTATCGAACCGCGCACCTTTGGCATTGGTGGCAGGCGCCTTAACCACTGCGCCACGGACCGCCCCGATTTATCAGATTTATATATAAGCGCTACTTCTCCCAGGAGCACAACTTTCGTGAACAGCACATTTTAATTAATAATTAATCAAGTAATCAAGTAATCAATTAATTAATTAATTAACTAACTAACTAACTAACTGACTAACTACCTAATTAATTAATTAATTAATCAATCAGTCAATTAATTATAATTTTATTTGTCCAATTTTTTTTTTAATTTTGCTCAGGTGGAATGGTCGAAAGACCATCTGTTGAAACTGGCGGACGGGATCCCGAACTCTGGGTCCTTCACCTTTAACCCCAAGGATTACCGCTTCCAGTGTCGGGAGAACTGCGAAGATTTTGAACTGGGAGTCGTGGAGATCCGGCTGGCTCAAACCCATGTGGACGGGTCGCAGGCTCGCCAGTAAGTCAGTGATTTAGTGAACTCTGTGTGCATGTCTGTGACATTGGGCCTTATGGCCCTTAGGCCGTAAGGTCAAAAATCACAGACCGGCACACACATGGATACTACATTTTTACAGACAAAAGTCCAGGAGGGGAGATTGATGATGATACTGATGATGAATCTTTTATTGCAGGATAAAGCTATTAGGCAACTAAATGCCTGTCTTACAAGCTGTCCTGTAAACAAAACAGAACACAACAGGAAAACAAACAGCAAACAAATCAAATTAACCCATTCAGCCCTGACGAACTACAGCTGGAGATGGGTCGACCATGATAATTCAAGAGTAGTGCCAGATTAGCTTGGCGCCTGTCGGCGCCAAGCTAATCTGGCACTGCCCTTGAATTATCATGGTCGATTCATCTCCTGCAACTGGTGCCGGCATAGTCATTAGATGACGCCTCCAAAATTTGGGAAATACGTGCGCCGGGCTGAATGAGTTAAAGCAAGGAAGACAGTTAACGAACACACGTAAGTTACTGTCAGGACTTTTAAATTTCAGGTTAGTTCATTTCCGCCAAGAATAGGTTTCTGCGCGCTCAGAAGGACCCCAACGCGCTCCACCCCAGCCGTCAGGAGTTTCCCTAGGGTTCCTTTCGATATCGTACACATATTGATCTAGTTTACTATGGATCTCTCATGTCCTTTCAAGTCCGCCCAACGCCCGCTGCCTTTCTCCACTTTCTGGAAATTTGGCTGAAACAACACCCAATTATAACCCGTGGGGAGCAGGTTTTAACAAATATATATATATGTATATATATATATATTGTCAGGTACTAATAAGAAGAGCGCATTTGACGCACTACAGCAGGACATGAATCGACCATCATAATTGAAGGGTAGCGCCAGATTAGCTTGGCGCCTAATAGGCATTACCTTTGAATTATCAAGGGCTAGCCATTTCCTACAACCGGTACAGAGTCATTACGTGACACTTCCAAAATTTGGAAATACGGCCTAGAGGTAACATGGGTTAACAGATTCAGGAAAGTTCAGTGTTATGACCCCTTCACTGCCTGTTGACGCAGTTAGTTTAACTCATTCTACCCCAACACCGAAATCCTTAAATTTTGCCCTTGTCCTCTGAAGACTGCATTGCAATGCAGGACACAGATCGACCATGATAGTTCAAGGGTGATGCCAGAATAGCTTGGCGCCCATAGGCGCCAAGCTATTCTGGCATCACCCTTGAACTATCATGGTCGATCCTTATCTTGCTGTGGTGTGTCTGGGGTAGAATGAGTTAACACAAAAGAGGCCTAGGGGTGAAAACAACTAGCGGATACAAAGTGGTGTCAGCAAGAGACATGTATAGATTCCTCACGAGCCCCCACAGCTGCGGAGGGCTCATGAGGATCTATATATCTTGCAGGAGGATTTTGTTGACTTTTGGGGCGGTCCGTGGCGCCTGCCACCAATGCCAAAGGTGCGAGGTTCGAAAACGGGTTCCGGCGTCGGACTTTTCTCCTCTGGTAAGTGTCACCGTTAATTCGGGCGAACCGTCGGGGGTTCTTTCTCCAGGTACTCCGGTTCTTCCATCCCCCCCCCCCTCCCCCCCCCCCCCCCCACACTTTGGTACCGGTTTCAGGCCACTTTACAAATTTCAAATATAAGCGATCAAAAATCTCTGTAACTTCAGTAGCTGAACTGTCCCTTCGTCTGTCTTGTACTGTGTTTGTCTTAAATGGCG
>BTPG01000005.1:12552748-12560248 GCA_036245525.1 Semisulcospira habei
TGCGTAGTTTATATGTGACATGATGTGTGCACTACTGAACAATTTTCTGGTTTCACTATCTGTGTAATACTTTAATTTCGATAACATAAAGACATTTGTAGAGACCGTTTTACAGACATTGTCAATGCGCATCTGCCACCTCAGCTGATTATCAATTGTGACCCCCGAGAGAGAGAGAGAGAGAGAGAGAGAGAGAGAGAGAGAGAGAGAGAGAGAGAGAGAGAGAGAGAGAGAGAGAGAGAGAGAGAGAGAGAGAGAGAGAGAGAGAGAGAGAGAGAGAGAGAGAGAGAGAGAGAGAAATGAAACTTGAAATGAAACTTTATTTCTCAACGGATGAAGTAATTAGCACGTGTGCCATTTTTCAGAGAGAGACAGACAGACAGACAGACAGACAGACAGACAGAGAAGGGAAAACAAAAAGAAAAGAAATATATGCCGATAAAAAGTAAACATAATCCAACCACAAGAAACATAGATCCTCATGAGCCTACTCAGTGCGGGAGCTCATGAGGATCTATGTCGCTTGTTGACACTATTTTTTATCTTCTCGTTCGTGCAGCAAGCACTAGCGGACTGGGGTCAGTGGCAGGCTGACATCGGCTGCAGTATGTTCAAGGAGGAAAGAGCAAGCAGCAAGTGTATCTTCAACAAGGGAGCCAAGCACTGCGTTCTCTCCGTCCAATCCACGTCCGTAGCACTATGAGTCCCTAACTTGTTTTTTGAACCCTTTTCATCCTGATACACTATTGCTTGAAATAAATTGGACTACGGTGGTTCAAGGGGTGCCAGAATAGCTTGGCGCCTGAGACGCCAAGCTATTCTGGCACGAGCCTTTTACTAATATGGTTGGTCTGTCCCGTAATCTGTAATAGCTTTCAAACGACAATAAGCATTTTTTTTTAATCAGCCTCAGGATGTAATCGCTTAACATATTGGGGGTGGTGTGGGGGGTGGGGGAGGGGAGGTACCGTGACGGATTTCACGACGATGTTTTGCGATACAAATCTAAAAATATATCATTCACTTTTCATGATGAACAAAAATGACGCAGACTTTTTCACTGGCCAAAAATCTGGCAACGGGTGGGACGGAGGGGGAGGAGATTGGGGGGTGGGGTGGGGGTAGGGAGGAGGTGGGGGGGGGGGGGTTCTAGGTCCAAATTTGCATTGTGGCTTCAGATTTTTCACGTTTCACGAAATAACCATGGCGCTTTCACGGATCACGAAAGTTTGATTTCGCCTTTCACGTTTCACGTTGAACAATTATTTTTCGGAAGACACACGCCAATCAAGCATCACCATTTAAGGACATGCCCCTCATTTATATATATATATATATATATATATATATATATATATATATATATATATATATATATATATATATATATATATATATATATATATATATATATATATATATATATATATATAATGTCACCGTGATACAAATACGCTTATAGCGACAAATGGCGGACTTCTTGTAGCCCTCTGGCTCCATGTAAGTGCGTGCGCTTTCTTTATCTTTTGCACAGTGTATTTCGTTCACATCACACTGTTCTTTGAAAGTTGTAAATTATACTTTATAAGTGGTTTTATCTTTGGCCGTGCATTCATCTATCGATTTTCGAGAATTTTGTGAAGAGTAAGCTCTGTGAAAAGCATTTATAATCTTGGATGTGAGGTTTGTTCTATAAAAGATCACTAAAACGTTCTAAGGTAAAAGTAACTTAGTGTTGTTCGAAACAACAAGCACACTCAGTACTGGAGACGGCAACGTCATAAATTATTTTAAATTACGTCATAAGTCTATTATGTATAAATGTATATTCCTTTGACGTCAGTCATGTCTGGCGTGATCCAGGTCGGAAGATGTCTTCTTGATTTCTTTTACGAAAATAGTGGAGGAATGAAAACAGATACGTTATTGGTAGCAAGGGCTTGCTGCACGGACCCTTGTAGGCCTTCGGGAGGTCAAAGGAACCATTGTACCCCTAAGGCCTTCGGGGTACAATGATTCCTTTGACCTCCACCAGGCCTACAAGGATCCGTGTAGCAAACCCCTCCGACCAATAACTTATAATCTATTTTTGGTGTGCTGCGTTATGATTTTGGAATTTTCGGCCAACGGCCGTAAAGTCCGTTATCATAACGCAGCACACATCCGTAAATTCCAAATCCACAGATCGACACACGTTATTGTTTTAGTGGCGCACAGTCCAAAATCCGCAGACCGGCATTCCCTCATGATTGTTTCCCTTTTAGGCCTGCGGGCAGGCAGTCTGGTGCACCTTCTTGTTTCTGTTTTAGGTCTACGGGTGCGGCGACGCACTGCTGCTACGGTGCAGACAATTTACTGATGCATACGGCCGATTCCTTTTATGGTTCCACCAGCAATCGAGCACACCCGTGGGGGGCCGCGCCTTACAGAGATCCGGGTACTATTCCCACTATGTCCTACTTGCTCCATGTAAGTGATGCGTTTTCTTTATCTTTTGCACAGTGTATTTCGTTCAATCACACTGTTCTTTGAAAGTTGTAAATATTACTTTATAAGTGGTTTTATTTTTGGCCGTGCATTCATCTATCGATTTCGAGAATTTTGTGAAGAGTAAGTTTTGTGAAAAGCATTTATAATCAGCCTGTGTGTCCACTACTCTCGTATGCAGTGCACCTGTCCTTGTTATGTGTTCTTCCGGTGTCCTCAGTAAAAAAAAAAAATAGCACAGAGATGTTTACTGAGTTTCAATAATGTAAGTGTTAAAAACGGCGCAACAAATGCGATCACACCCTATCGTTTTTGGCTCACGTGCGAAGCAAAAGTGAGTCTGTGTTCTGGGCCAGTGGTCGTCCGTCCGTCGTCCGTCCGCCGTCGTCGTCAGTCGTCCGTCCGCCGTCTTCCGTGGTAAACTTTAACGTTGGCATTTTCTTTGAGACTATTCAAGCTATAGTCTTCAAACTTAGCCCAAGGATACTTTGTGGCAAGACCTTTCTAAACATACCAATTTCAGTGACCTCTCACAAAGGTCAGGGTTACAGGGGATCAGGAAATATATAAAAAATAGCTATTTTGGGACATAATTTCTTTTTTCTCAAATACCATTCACAACTTCAAACCCAAACTTGGCACAAAGATACCTGATGGTAAGACCTTAATATGCACACTAATTTCGTTGATCCGGCCTCGGAAAGGTCAAGGTTCACAAGAGCTCAAGAAATAGTTCCAAAATGACCATATTTGTACACACACAAAAAAAGTTTTTTTTTCACAAATACTATTCACAACTTCAAACCCAAACTTGCTACAGAGATACCTGATGGTAAGACATATCTATGCATACTAATTTGGATGAACCCTCGGAAAGGTGAAGGGTCACAAGAGCTCAGGAAATAGGTAAAAAATAGCCATATTTTGACAAAAAAAACCACCGTTTTTTGTCAGACATGTGTGGATCGGTGGATACACGTGAGCCATATGAGCTTTGCCCTTCTTGTTCCAGAATGTCAGTGAAAATTTTGTCACAAGAGAACAAGGATACATTAACCCATTCAGCCCTGATGCACTACAGCAGTAGATGGGTCGACCATGATAATTCAAAGGTAGTGCCAGATTAGCTTGGCGCCTGTCGGCGCCAAGCTAATCTGGCACTGCCCTTGAATTATCATGGTCGATCCATCTCCTGCAACCGGTGCATAGTCATTAGATGACGCCTCCAAAATTCCGGAAATACGGCCGTCGGGCTGAGTGAGTTAAACCGTTTCCCTGACAGTGGCCTCAGATTAAGTTTTCTGACTTAATCGTAAATTCAATGTCCAAAGATCGACAGAAGTCACAGAAAGATGGCTGCAAAGTGGTTTCAGCAGGAGGCATAGATCATCATCAGCCCCTGCAGTTGCGGGGGCTCATGAGGATCTATACCTCCTGCAGTTGGGTGCATGTTGTTCACACTTTTTCTCGGGTTTAAATGTGCCTCGCGTTTACACTGACCCTCTTATACTAGTAAATGGACAAGCATTTTGGTCTGAACCTTTTTCTTTGTTGTCGTGTCTAGGACGTAGTCCCTTACTATTATTGTTGCCTGTGGAGTGGGAATGACATGTGCTACAACTTCATGAAATGGAGGCCCGCCAAGGACTGCAGGGGATATGGCCAACCGGGATCGGGTGAGATTCCATTAAAAAAAATCACAGAAATGCACACGTATTTATGCGCAGAAAGATATCAAACAATCCAGACCAAAAAGGTGACTGCCAAGCGTGTAATATGCAAAGAAATACCCAACGGAGAAAGAAACACGCTTAGAAAAGACGGGTACAACACAATTTATTAATATTTCGGGTAAATACCCTTTGTCAAAATAGACAAACAAACAAACAGAGAGATTAGCCGCTACCTATCTTCATTGGCAGAAGGAATGTGGCAACTGAAGGAGGTGACGTGAAATAAAGAAAAGGAAGAACAAAAGTGCGGAAAAAGTAAAAATGACGCCAACGAAAAATCGTAAGAGAGAAACTCAGAAAGAACCTGAACACGAGAGACAAGAGTGTGTGCAAGCACGTGCAGGAGCGAGCAAAAGAAAAGGCCTGTAGGTGAGGCCAGAGAGAGAGAGAGAGAGAGAGAGAGAGAGAGAGAGAGAGAGAGAGAGAGAGAGAGAGAGAGAGAGAGAGAGAGAGAGAGAGAACGGGGAGTACCATTGGGCACGAAGTAGGCTGAGTGTCTATTACACAAAGCCTGCTAAACACCAACCCGAAGGCAAACTTTATATCACCTTCAAGTTGAGGACTACCTCGGGGAAAAACGGGAGGACCCCGGGAAAAAACCCCAGCATTTAGCACGGTACACAACAAGTAATAAGTCATGAAAACAAAGCAAATTCAGTAAGAGAATATTGGTATAAGTGGAGAGTAGGTAGTTGTGAAACCGTCTTCAAGGGTAACTCAAAAAATAAGGTGGGGGGGGGGGGAGAGAGGGGGCGGGGGGGGGGGGGGGGGGGGGGGGGAAGGAGGAAGGGGAAGAAGGGAAAAGGAAAAAGCGTAAAGAGAGAAAGAGGGCTAGAGAGAAGTGTTAAAGGGGGTAAGGGGGGGGGAGTGAAAGAGGGGGAGAGAGAGAGAGAGAGAGAGAGAGAGAGAGAGAGAGAGAGAGAGAGAGAGAGAGAGAGAGAGAGAGAGAGAGAGAGAGAAAAGGGGTGCGGTGGGGGCGAAAGACAACCAGCCAGAGCCACCAGCCCCACCCAACAGGCACCCACCAGCCCACAGAAAAACACACAGGCACGCAACATGACGACCACATACATCCACAAGGGATGCACACGATCGCCCCGCCCCAAAACCGCGTATCAATCCGTGAGCCAGAGACCGGGCGACCGACAGGGAAGGGCAAGGGATCCAACTAAACAGTCGGTCAGCGCTGAGAAAGTCCCCAAGGGAAATGTACATATCAACCAGCGCCAACCTCACCTATCTGGTTAGTGAGTACTTCTTTGCAGAAAGATATGTAAATGTTGGGTACTTCTTTGCAGAAAGATATGTAAATGTTAAACCATGAGTATTGGTGGTCTACGAGCCGAGACATGCTTTTGATACACGTGTTCTGGCTCCAAGACTCTGCCGAGGACCGCCGTGAGATGGCCTTAGTCGCCTGCTCGGCGTTAAACCCCAATAACTAACTAACCAAATCTGCCGAGGACCCGAAACTGTTTGACAAAAGCAAACCGATGCAGCCGTCGTTTGGCGTATTTATCCCACAGTTGTTTGATCCCTGTTTCATGTCATGCTGGTCTGACGGTTGGATCGACTCTATAGCAATGCGCTCGTTAACCCTTTTAGCCCCGGGACGCTGCAGCAGGAGATGGACTGATCATGATAATTCAAGGGTAGTGCCAGATGAGCTTGGCGCCTGAAGGCGCCAAGCTCATCTGGCACTACCCTTGAATTATCAAGATCAATCCATCTCCTACAACTGGTACATAAACGTTAGGGAACACCTCCCAAATTTAAAAAATGTAACTTGGGGGTAAAAGGGTTAAATAAAATAGGCTCACTGTCTTTTTCTTTCAGAGCTAGTTGGTTATTAGTGTTTAATGCCGAACGGGCAACAAAAGCCATCTCACGGCGGCTTATCACACTCTGTCTACATAGCACTGTATACACAACAGAAGGATCTTTTTGTCTTCACGCACAGCAGAAGGATAATGGCCGATACATAACAAACCATTGTTGTTTTCTTTTGCTCAGCGACTGTGTTTGGTGATCCTCACATATACACATTCGATGACCGACAGTACTACTTTGGTGGCGCATCTGATTTCTGGCTGCTGAAGTCACCACAGCTTCACGTGCAAGCACGATTCACCGAAATCGTCAGCGATCTTCGTCGTAAGTATTATTCCCTGCGTGCAGCTACATAAGTGCAGTGAACTTCGGATACATTACTTCGCTTATAAGAAACTTCTGATATAACAGCAAGAAAAATTGTCTCCCCTGGCAATAGGCGATTTCCGGAAAGCAGAAGTTGGTCGAAATTGCACGTGTTTCGGCGAAAACAGTGGATTAAAGCCCGGACAAACATTTGATGTCGCATGTTTGTCCTTGCTTTTAATCCACGGATTTTGTTGAAACTCGTGCAATTTTGACCTATTTCTCATTTCTGAATATTGTCTATTTGTTTTATATATAACAAATTGCCAGGGGATAATTTTTTTTTCTTCTGGTTGTTATATCAAAAATTTCTTACAAGTGAAGTAATATGTATAGAAGTACAGTGGGTGGGACCTCTCGACAAACAGTTTAGTTTTCGTCCCTACGTCACACGACCAGTCACTTTACCATGTGACCGTGATATAAAAACCCCTGTAGCGAAAAATGGCGGACGTTTTGTAGTCCTCTCGATGACGCATCTTGGATGCCAGTTTTGTTCTATAACAGATCGCCAAACGTTCTAAAGTACAAACTTACTTAGTGTTGTTCGAAACAACACTCAGTACTGAAGACGGCAACGTCATGACATATTTTTAAATTACGTCATAAGTCTATTATGTATAAAAGTATATTCTTTTGACGTCAGTCATGTCTGGCGTGATCCAGGTCGCAAGATGTCTTCTTGATTTCTTTTACGAAAATAGTGGAGGAATGAAAACAAATACGTTATTGGTCGGAGTGGTTCGCTGCACGGACCCTTGTCATTGTAGGCCTTCGGGAGGTCAAAGAAACCATTGTACCCCTCAGGCCTTCGGTCTTCGGGGTACAATGATTCCTTTGACCTCCCTCAGGCCTACAAAGGTCCGTGTAGCGAACCCCTCCGACCAATAACTCATATTGTTTTCCTCCCTACGACCAGTCACTTTAGCGCAAACCGTACGATGTGATCGTGAGACAAAAACCCTTGTAGCGACAAATGACGGACTTTTGTAGCCCTCTCTATGACGCGTTATGACCTCGTTTTCGAGTATTGATAGCAACTCGGTTCGACAAAATAGCAGAAGAAACGCACTAATCTAGTGCT
>BTPG01000005.1:12565248-12572576 GCA_036245525.1 Semisulcospira habei
TTGTATCCATGTTCCTCGGACGAATGAACTTTCTTGGCGTTGAGTTTACAAAGATTTCGATAATACACTATGCGTTCAGTGGCAGGGAAGGGTGTAGTCCTTTTCTCGTTGCAACAGGCAGTGGATGAGGTGTCCAGAAGGTCATCACGTCTTGTCACTGATACGCCTGTAACTCTGACGTATAATTACACAGTTCCAGATCAGACGTAACCTAAGGTAAACTTCACTACCGGTAGACTCAGCTTGTGTTTCTGAATTCTTTGTTAATTTTACGCCAGAGTGGAATTATTCCTCTTGCAGTTGAATAGAGTTCAGGGTCTCTCGGCAGTAATAGGGTTAATTTCTAATCACGTCATGTGATGTCTTCCGCCTATGTGCATTCTCCAAGTCAGAATATGGCTATCAAGGTAAACGTTACTGTTGTCTTCGTCAACGACCGGCCTTCGTGAATTCACATCTTTTTGTGTCATTGCAATAAGTAATAGGTACACTTATCACACGATGAGCCATTCATACATTTCACTTTTGCAGGAATCAAAAATCATTCAGAAGTCAGACATTTTTATTTGGTGGACGATTGACCTTTCAAATTCAGTACTAAACACATACAAGTCAACTATTTAACTCATTTGAGACGTGCCGCCTCCGGATACGCGGCTTATGCCGCGTATCCAGAGGCGGCACGTCTCGAATGAGTGAAATGCTGTAAGACGATAAGATGGAAGTAACCTAAATAAGGCTGGCATATACCAGCAAAACTCAAATTTTCTCACAAGTCCACGAGGCTGCAGGGGCTCTCGAGAATCGAAATGCATCTTGTAGATGTGAGGGGCAATAATGCATGCATTTTTGTTTCAGGTCTATCGGTTGTGAACAACCATATTTCGGCGCAGGAAGACGATGATCGCTATCACAGTAACTTTACAGTCCTCATGAAGAACGGGGCGGGCGTGCAAGTGGCGGAACGGTTTAGGCGTTTGAATGTAGTGATCATCCTTCCTCCATATGACAAGGTAATTTCTGTCTCTCTGTACTCAATACGCCAACAGAACATTGATCATAGATCCGTATGAGTGTATTCCTTTTTTGTGTTCTTTTTCAGTAAAACAAAAATTTGATCCGCCGTGGCAGTTCAAGGGTGATGCCAGATTAGCTTAGAGAGGAATAAGACGCCAAAAATGACCCTCACCTCAGATCGATGGAAGTCACTTTGGTGTAATGGAAATAACACGCCAAAAATGACCCACGCGTCATACACGCCGAGGATTACTTTGACTCCAAAGTGATCCTGGACGTATATATGTCTGGCGCGAGAGTCATTTTTGACGTGCTACACTGAACAGTTGCGAATGTGGCTGAACATGATATCTAACGCCATATATTCCAAGATCACTTTGGCCTACGCCAAAGTGATCCTGGGCGTAACTGGCGTGAGAGTCATTTGGGATGTTACACCGCACACTTGCATATGTTGCTGAAAATGATAACAATGATGATTTTGATTATATCTAACGCCATATACGACAAGGATCACTTTGGCTTACGCCAAAGTGATCCTGGGCGCATATAGCGTGAGAGTCATTTTTTGCATGCTGCACAGCACAGTTGCGTATGTTGCTGAAAATGATTTCAATGATGATTATGAAGACATAAACGCCATATACGCCAATGATCACTTTGTCTTACGCCAAAATGATCCTGGGCGTATATGGCGTGAGAGTCATTTTTGGCATGCTACACAGCACAGTTACGTATGTTGCTGAAAATGATGACAATGGTCATGATTATGATGACATCTAACGCCATATACGCCAAGGATCACTTTGGCCTGTGCCAAATTGATCCTGAGCGTATCTGGCGTGAGAGTCATTAGGCATGTTGCATCGTGCGGCTGCGTTACGTGCATATGTGGCTAAACTGATGCCAATGATGATTATGATGATAATGATAATGACGATGATACCTACAGGCTAGTGGACGCCCAGCCTCTATGGGTTTGCTGGGTACGTGGGATAAAAATCCTCAGAATGAGTTTATGACGCCAAACAACCTCACGGTCACGCAAGGTCCAGCAATCAACGAAAAGACCTTTTATAATGACTTCGCAACAAAATGTGAGTTGTTCCTGATGGCTTCATTAACTCATTCAGCCCGACGCACGTATTTCCCAAATTTTGGAGGCGTCATCTAACGACTATGCAGCTGCTGCAGGAGATGGATCGACCATGATAATTCAAGGGTAGTGCCAGATTAGCTTGGCGCCGACAGACGCCAAGCTAACCTGGCACTGCCCTTGATTTATCATGGTTGATTCATCTCCTGCTGTAGTGCGTCAGGGCTGACTGGGTTAATGTCTGTTTCTCACGCGGACAATTGTTATCTTGTAATCAGTCTGCAGTGGCTTAAGGGAGCTAAGTAGCTCAGGTGGTAGAGCGTACGACTCTCGTCCGAAAGGTAGCGGGTTCGAATCCATCTGGAGACCCTATTCGGTGTCTTTAAATCACCTTTGTGGAGGACAAGAGATGTTAATTCCTAAACGTTCAAAGTTTTTGATGGTTTCAGAGACACGATTTAAGACGATGGCAGCAAATCAGTTAATTTTTGTCTACCGTATTGAAAATACGGTAGACTTTAGGACAGGGCTGGTTGGAGCGCGTTCCGTAGCCTGCAAAAGACATAAAGGGGCTCATGGTCTGGCAAAGAAGTAACAAGATAAAAATGACGTCACGTCTAGCCACGCTAACCATACTGTTGAACGTCGATTTGGCGCGAAGCGCCGTATGTGCGTATGTATGTGTGTGCGTATGTATGTAAACACGAGAATCTCCGATATTACTGTATGCACAAACTTGAAACTTGGCAAAATCTTTATTAAGTGGGTGATTAAGGGAGCATATTGTACTTGGATGTCTCATTGAAAACATAATAGACCGTTTGTAGAAAGTCGGTTGACCCAGATTGGAGTCCGCAATTTTGAGCACTTGAAATGTTGGATAAAAATATGGCTAATTTGTAGAAAGACATTGGATGAGTTCCGGCGTTAGCCAGCTTTGTACCCCTTCAACTTTTTCGAAGATAAAAGTTCAATGCGGAAAAAAAGTAAGACTCCTTGATTTCATCAGAAGAATCAAACTGACGGTGACGTAAAAGCACCAAACGCGTCAGTATTTTATACAATGTTCCTAATTGATGCAAATTACCAGCACTTCAGTGTTTTACATGTGTATGAGATGGCGTGATGTTCTCCTTCATTTATTTTTGTATCATATTTGCGAACGTATTGTGAAAAAGGTGGAATATACATGCAAGCTCATACAGAAGAGGCTTTGTGGGCGTGGGCCATTCCACCTTATTCTTCAAAATGGCTGTGACTGCACCAGCCCACAGATTGTATAACCGGTAGAAGCGCCGCATGTCTGCCGTCTGTGTTTGTTAGAAGCTGGCGCCATCACCAACCTGCGCCTGTGGTCAGGAAGACCAAACAGCGGAACATATTCTCCAGAGATGCCCCCTACTGGACGCGATGAAAGAAAAGAAGTGTGGCCATCGCCAACTCCACTGCAGACCAAACTCTACGGCAGTCGAGAAGACCTCGAGAAAACGACGTCATTCATCACCGGTGCTGGTCTGACCGTATAGCCCACTGCGAACGACAAGAAGAAGAAGAAGTGTGTGCCATTCTGCCGTTTGTGTTTGTGTGTGCCATTGCCGTGCGGATCAGGCGGGGGGAGGGGTGGGGTGGGGGATGAAAGGGAGATACTGAATGACTGAGTTCGTAATCCAGCGTTGTACCTCTTCAACTTTTTAATAATAAAATTCATTTTTGCAAGTTTTGGAGCCACTATTTACTCCCTTCAAATAGTCAGCGCTGGAAGAGGCTGTGTGAAACAAAACAGTCAGCTCTGAAAGAGCGTGTTTTTCGGATGAGTGACGTGAAATATCAAATTCGTCACAGTGTACACGACGTCGTGGGACCAGCGATGCCATGACGTGAAGCTTATAGTGACGTCATTTTGCTGCTCGTGCTATTCTTTTTCTTCAGAATTCCTGTCGCTACTCCAGCCCACAGACTCAGCGTACTAATGGCGGGAAGCGCAATGTGTCCGTTTTTATTTGTGTGCGCCGGGGTGTGTGTTGATCAGAGGTTGGCTTAGAGAGGAGGGAAATGGATCAGAAGGATAAGCTTAAAAATACGAACAACTCTGAATGTTCCTAAAAGAAAAACGCACGTGAGCTCCAAACGGTAGGCTTTGGGATGAAATCCTCATCGTGTTTAGAAGCTGTCTTGACACACGAGCTATTCATGCTAATTTTAATCTCGTCACTGCCAGATTGTGTTTCTGCAATCTTCTGCTGTTCAACGTCAAAGAGCCCCAGCCATCTCAGGAACATGGATACGAATTCGTCTCAGCAAGAGACATAGATCATTATGAGCCCCCGCAACTGCGGGGGCTTATGAGGATCTGTGTCTCTTGCAGTTTGGCGCGTTCCCTTTCCTCGGCGCTGAAAGGGCAAGAATAAGACTGGAATTCAAAACTTGCTCTTAATGTACCATTACGCGTAAATCTGAAGACAAATTTCAGAACAGTTTGAGGTTGTTATGCCTTGTCGACATACGGCAGTTTGGGCACGCAGCAAAACGCAAATGGCACTTGTTTATTCTGCGCAGCCTATAGCGCGTGGATCTATTTTTCTTTTAATTCAGTCTTGCGATGTTTACGTCATGTTTCTTTGAACAGTGACGGCGCTACAGAGCTTTTAATCTCTTAACCCTTGTCTGCCCGGAAAAAGTGAAAACGATGAAACTGCAAGAGACACAGATCCTCATGCGCCTCCGCAGATGCGGGGGCTCATGAGGATAAATGTCTCTTGCTGAGACCAATATTTGTGTCCAGGTTCCTTGGGCGGTTGTGGCTTTTGGGTCGCTGAACGAACAAAGATTTCAGAAATACAATACAGTGGCAGAAAAGGGGAAAACTTCCAGCCGCTGAATAATTATTGGAATGACTGCCGATTAACTGACAGACCACCCGTGGCGGGACGCACATCTAATAATAATAATAATAATAATAATAATAATAATAATAATAATAATAATAATGAGTACTTGTATAGCGCCTAACCTCAGATTAGAGCTCTAGGCGCTTAACAAAAACTAATTGTACAAAAATAACTAATTACAAAAATGCAATTTACAAAAAGTACAAAACAAAATACAACGCACTCTGTAAACAAGCTATAAAGTCACCATTCAAAAGTGCTACGCTTATGGACTCATACTCGCATTCACACAGCCACACACACTACTTCTAACATAGATAGAGATGACTTTAACATGACAGGTGTGTGACAAAGTCATTTGTAGCAGACAGAAAAAATATGGGTCTTTAGGGCTCGCTTGAATGCCTCTCTCGAATCCACGTATCTCAGTTCGCGTGGGAGGTCATTCCAAACAACTGGACTCTGGCATCTGAATGACCTCTCACCAAACGACTTTGTTTTGACAAGAGGGATACGTAAAACTCGAGAGTTTGCAGCTGAGCGCAAATTCTGTCTTGAGGGCGTATACAGATGGAGAAGAGAGGCAAGGTAGTGTGGGCAAGAACAGGTAATACAACTGTGAGTCATGTATGAAATTTTGTATTGAATCCTAGCTGTTACAGGTAACCAGTGAAGAGCAGACAGATGAGGTGTGATATGATCTGATCTAGGGACTCTAAGAATCAACCTAGCAGCTGAGTTTTGAATTTTCTGGAGTTTGCCAATCAGACACTGGGAACAGCCAGCCAAAAGAGCATTGCAATAGTCTAATTTAGACAAGACAAAAGCGCAGACAAGTACTTTAGTTGCTTCAGGTGTCAGATAGTGGCGGACTGAAGCAATACGTCGCAGTCCAGTAGGCAGATCTGCAAACGTTGTTCACATGAAGGCGCATGGACAGGCTACTATCAAGTGTGACGCCCATATTTTTTACATGGGGGGAGAAGGAGACAGTGGCACCACAGATCTATAATGAGAGCAAGAGACACAGCTTCTCGTGAGCACCCACACAGGCTGGGGCTCATGAGTGTCTATGGCTCTTCGTAAACTTGTACACTGTGTTGTGGCAATAACTTAATTGACCCGTTCATTACCGAGAAAAAATTGAACACCACCCGACCGCGAGAGGTATAGATCCTCATAGCCCTACTGCGATGGGAGGGGGCTTATGACGCTCTGTCCCTCTGCTGAAACACTTAGTATACATGTTCCTTTGACGGCTGGGGACCTCTGACGTTGAAATTAACTTGCTCAGCCCGGCGCACGTATTTCCCAAATTTTGGAGGCGTCATCTAACGACTATGCACCAGTTGCAGGAGATGGGGCCGACCATGATGGATCGCGCCGACAGGCGCCAAGCTAATCTGGCACTACCCTTGAATTATCATGGTCGACCCATCTCCTGCTGTAGTGCGTCACGGCTGAATTGATTAAAATTCAATTCAATTCAATTTAAAAAACTTTATTTATTTCTTAAAGGGCAATTCAGTTTTGTAGACGGGGAACACTAAGAATAACAACCATTCAATAAGCATTAGTTAATACTAAGACATTCTAATATAAAATGTGTGTATGAGATTAATATACTAGATTTGTAGGACGTCTAATACTAGGATTAAGACATATTAAAACTCTAAACACAAAAACATTAATAAATATTAGTCAGTACTAAAACATTCTAAACTCTACAAAAATCAAACAAACTTAACTAATACATATACTAACACATTCTATATAAAAGAGAAAATGTTATATCTTTTAATACTGGTATATAATATTAACAAGTAGGGATGAACCATAACCCACAAAGTCCCTTCTATATGAGAGCTGTCCTCGCTGTCAATGGTCTCTACCTTTTGTCTTTGACCTGATTCTGATGTTGAATTATCTCCTATTGAAAAATGTCTCGCAGATCTGCCAATGCGTCAGTGAGTTTTATAAGGGGCGCAGGGCATACACATCATTGATTTGTCAAACGTCATTTGTAATGACGTAAGTTCTAGTTTTTACGTAATTTTATATTTTACGTGATATGAGTTTCACTTTCGCTTCATAGGCTTGAGAAAATGGTGACAAAACTAGAACTTTACGGTACAATTAGTCTTGCTATAATTTTTGTGAAAGCAGGTTAACTATACCTAGCTACGTGGTATACTAAGTATACGGGTCACCTGCATGCTGCTAAACATCTCCAAGAGGCATAGATCCTCATGCGCCAGGAGGGCGCATAAGGATCTATTCCTCCTGGAGATGCGCGCATGTTCGCGCGCGCGCGCGCGTGTGTGTGT